>PVHX01011483.1:0-63950 GCA_004024805.1 Geosciurus inauris
AAAAAAAAAAAAAAAAAAGTTTGTGTAGAGTACTGAGGATTGAACCCAGAGTTGCTTTGTCCCTGAGCTTCATCTCCAGCTCTTTTTATCTGGTATTGAGACAGGGTTTCATTAAGTTGCTGAGGCTGGCCTTGAACTTGTGATCCTCCTAATTTATCCTCCCCAGTAACTGGGATTACAGTTACCACACCTGGCTAACCTTGCAAGTTCTTGATGAAAATGAACTAAAAAGACAAAATTAACAAGTGGGTTCAAAGCCACCATAGTTTCTTCCCAAAGTATGCTGGGAAGTCAATGGACACCAAAGCTACTTTCTCACAGGGTACAAAGAATAAGTCATGCTTCCAGTGCTCTTCCACAAGGAAGTGGAGCAGAGAGGAAGGTAGAAGACATGTAGATACTTCTAAATGATCCAGGAAAAGATACATGCTTTTGTTGATTTATTCCTTTCAAGTGGCAGATCCTAAAGTTCTCAGCTGCAGTGGAGATTCACGTGGCTGGGATTTGAGACAAGGAGTGGGGTGTCTGTGGTCTGGGGCTCCTAGAGGATAAGGATATAGTGTACTCTTGTGTAGGGTGTGTAGAAGTAGAATCTTTCCACTTCTTTCCTCTCCTCTCCATACTGTGTGCTGCCCCTGCAAGTCTAGTTTTCTTAACTCTGCCAAATAATACCTTTCTGCAGTGGTCAAGGCTGGGGACGACCAGGAGTGCTGGTTTAGTGGGCTTTGCTGGCTATCTGTCTATGGTTCCCCTTCAGCCTTCTTGATGGACCAACATTGGAATTTTAGTTTACTTCATCACCCATGTACTTTTTGGGAAGAGATCTCAACCTGACTTAAAACCAGTCAGCCCATTGTATTTCTGAATTAAGGTCATTGGCTCAGGAGTGGACATGTGACTTACAGGGTCTAACTCAAGGTAAATCTCAGAATTCCTCCTTGAGATCCTGAGTCCAAAGTTTTTTTCTGTTTCCTCCTCTGGGTACCAGGATGTGCCAGAACAATCATGATCCTTTTTCTACCTGAAAAGAGTAACCTAAAGATGAAGTCAAAATATAGGAGAAGGGCTGGGGTTGTGGCTGTGTGGTAGAGCACTTGCCTTGCATATGTGAGAGACCCTGGGTTTGATTCTCAGCACCACACATAAATGAATGAATAAAATAAAAGTCCATCAACAGCTAGAAAAATATTTTTAAAAAAATATAGGAGAGGCACACGTAAGGAAGCAGCAGAGATGGGAGCAGGTGCTCTCAGTCAAGCTGACTGTAAGGGTCTGCCACTCTGAACTGCCAGTCACATGGACACATGAATGTCCTTATTGTTTAACCTAACTAGAGAAAATTTTCTCTGTCTTGGAACCAAAAAAATATTCTGACCTTTTACAGAAGATTGGAGGTATCTTCCCACATCCGTCCCTGGGGGCTGTGTCTTCCGTCAGACACGGTGTTATGGATGGTAATCAACTGTGCATATTTAGCTAGAATGCACATTAAACAGCACACACACACTTTTAGTGAATAATAGTAGAAAACAATACTTTTCAGGCATATAATACTGTAGAATGAGGTCAGGAAGGACAGTATTTGGGGCTCTATCACTTATCACCTTATTTCTACGGGAAAATCTGTTTCAAGTTCCACATAAGCAATTTAGAAATGAACTTTTGGGGACTCTCTTGGTCTCAAGTGCACATAAACCATGGTATCTGTGAGAGTGTAATATTAGATGAAGTTTAAGGTATCTTCTGGCCTTAACATTCTGTGATTCTGCGTTACTGGTTTGGTTTAAGTAAGTAAAGCAAATCTCTAAAATAGGGTCATATTTGTTAGTGTGTGGCATTTGAAGATTGTTCACATTCTGTTCAGCAAGCTGCATCTTGTTTGTGCTCACAGCACTTGAGGATTATTTTAACCATTTTTGAAATTCTACACAGCATTCACATCTTGCCACTAAATATTTATACACAGAATACCTTGTTATTTACTGTAAACCCTCCTTTTTGTCAGTTTTATGGACACTTGAGAAATCCAAATAGGCTTACATTTCTGAGCAAAAGCAAATAGTAGCCAGGCACGGTGGTGCACGCCTGTAATTCCAGTGGGTCAGGAGGCTGAGGCAAAAGCCAGGCAAGTTCAAAGCCAGCCTTAGCAACTTAGCAATTTAGGGAGACTCTGTCTCTTAAATAAAATACAAAAAAAGGTCTGGGGATGTGGCTTAGTGGTTAAGTGTCCTTGGGCTCAATCCCAGGTACCTAAAAGAAAAAAAGCAAATAGTACTTTCCTTCTTGTCCACCGGTGGGTTAGTCAAAGCAGACACTTTTTCTAAAAGTAGAAATATTAGACCATCTGTGGATGGTTTGAATCCCAAAATGCAATGACTTATAATACTTTTGGTTCAATATTTAAGTAATGGATTGGAAAACAAATGGTCCAGTCCAGTAAACTCAGAAAGTGGTTTGAAACAAAAAGATCCATATTTGGAATCATAATTAGGCAAAACATACTTTCCCTATCAGTGTGGCAGGTGATTGTCTTCCTGCCTCAGCCTCCTGACTTATTGGGATTACAGGTGTGCACCACTGTTCCCAGACTGTGACCATGTTCTGTTTTTGTTTGTTTGTACTGTGGATTGAACCCAGGAGCACTTTATCATTGAGTTCCATCTCTAGCCCTTTTGATTTTTTATTTTGAGACAGGGTCACTAAGTTGCTGAGGCTGGCCTTATACTTATCCATCCCCCTGCCTCAGCCTCCAGAGTTGCTGGGATTATAGGAGTGTACCACTGCACCTGGCTAAGTCATATATTTTTAAATTGAGTTCAGCCAAAGTGAAAGAAGCTTGACTTTTTACTTGAATGAGCCCTTCAAAGCAACCTTTGCTTTTCTTATAATCTTGCCCTTTTTTGGATGTTACTTCATACTTTTTCATTTTTGGTGGGTACCAGTGATAATTCTATTCCTTTATGTTATAACCAATGGCAAAAGGGAGTTCACTCTTGAGACTGAAAACTGCTCCTGAATATTAGAATGAGAACAAAAGAGGAGTGTGTTTCCAGCACTGAAATGGTTATTATCTCTGTGCTCCATGTACATGGTGCTGGCAATATTTTTGATAATTCAATTCTTCTTCATTGGTCCTATTAGCCCTTAACACACTCTCTCTCTCTCTCTCTCTTTTGGTACTTGGGATTGAACTCAGGGACACTTAGTTGCTTAGTGCCTTGCTTTTGCCAAGTTAGCTTTGAACTCGTGATCCTCCTGCCTCAGCTTCCCGAGCTGATGAGATTACAGGCATGCGCCACTGTGCCCAGCCCTTAACTCTTCTTTTAAAGTACTCATTCTAATAGGCTTACTAAATGATTGAGTGATACAAAATGCTAAATACAGACAATGTAATATTCAAAAGTGGCTGAATTAAGGAGAGAAAATGTGGAGCATATAATCTGAAGTTGGAGACAGTAGAATGCTATGAAATAAAAAGTCCACAGGAAGTGGAAGCCTGAGGGGTAAAGGAGCAATCCCTTTTGCAATAATAGCTCCTTTCAGGATCCATCATTTAGTGCGTGGGACCAGAAAATTTCCACAGATAATTTTGTCTGCATTAGTATTATTAAATCTGAAAATGACATATAACAATAGCATTTGGTAATAACTCTACTCACTATGGATTCCTTCCAAAAGCTGATGTTCAAACTTTCCAGTTTAGGAAGAAAAAAGTTGAAACTTAAAGAGATCATTATCAGCTGGTTGCTGCGGCCCACACCTGAAATTCCAGTGACTCAGGAGGCTGAGGTGGGAGGATCACAAGTTCAAAGCCAGCCTCAGCAACTTAGTGAGATCTTGTCTCAAAATAAAAACTAAACAAAGGGCTGGGGATATTGTTAAGTGGCATCCTTGGGTTCAACACCTGGGTTCAACACTAAGAGAGAGAGAGAGAGAGAGAGGTCATTGTCTTTGTATGATGATCATTGTCGTGGTGTGTTATGGATAACTCCAGAATTTATGCTTTGAACTTGGAATATTATCTAACATTGTCAACATTAAAATGGTCGACGACGTATTTCACTAGCATTTAGTGAATTCCGTGTGTCAGACACTGTGACCATGAGGATGCAAAGAGGAAGGAGAGCCAATGGGCGCCCCTCAGAGCTCACAGACATGGATAGCACATTTGCAGTTGGTTAGTTTCCTATTTCTCCATTCTCATCCATAAAATGGAAAGCAAGGTGTGGTGGTGCAGGTTTATAGTCCCAGCTGCTTGAGAGGCTGTAGTCAGGAGACTCACAAGTTTGAGGCCAGTGACACCTTGTCTGAAACTAAAGGATTGGAGATGTACCTTAGTGATAGAGTGCTTGCCTAGCCTACATAAGGGCCTGGGTTGGGTGGAACATACCTTCCTTCTACTCACTCCCACTCTCTGCTCTGTTGCTTGTTGTATGATCACTGACAAGTAAGGTTTTTTTAAGACAGGATCTCATTAATTTGCTGAGGCTGGCCTTGAACTTGCAATCCTCCTGCCTCAGCCACCCTAAATTGCTGGGATTACAGGCATGCCCCATCATGCTCAGCAACAAGTACCCAGTACTGCAATGAAAAAATATGTAAACGGCTGGGTGCGGTGGCTCATGCTTGTAATCCCAGCACTTTGGGAAGCTGAGACAGGAGAATCACGAGTTCAAAGCCAGCCTCAGCAACGGCGAGGCGCTAAGCAACTCAGTGAGACCCTGTCTCTACATAAAACACAAAATAGGGCTGGGGATGTGGCTCAGTGGTTGAGTGCCCCTGAGTTCAATCCCCAGTACCAAAAAAAAAAAAAAAAAAGTAGAGGTGAGCATAGTCAGTAAAATCTGAATGCCAGGTAGAGAATTTACGTAACTGCTCCAATATGAGGGTCCTGCACTCAGATCTCTGCTTTCAAGGAGGCCTGCATAGTCCAGGTAAGAGATGACTAGGGACTGGTGAGAATATGCTACAGGTAAACAAAAGTAAGCAACAGTGGTTTGGGATTAATTTGGCAATCATTGGTGAGTGAGAATTACTATTAGCTAGAGTTTTAGTTTGTTTTCCGTTGCCATAACTGAATGCTGGAGACTAAATAATTTTTAAGGAATAGGAGTTTGGCTCATGGTTCTGGAGGCTGGGAAATCTAAGAGCCTGGGCTTGCATCTGCTTAGCATCTACTAAGGGACCCTGCTGCATCATGACATGAGGGCATCCTATGTCCAGACAGAGCCAGCTGCTAGCTCAGGTCTCTTTTCATGAGTTCATGGAATCCTAACTACCTCTCAAAAGCCCCACCTCTGAATTCCATCAACATATACATTTTGAGATTAAGTTTCCAACACATGAATTCAGAGACACACTCAAACCACAGCTGATGGCATGTCCAGGAGTCTGGTGATATTATATTTCTAGGCAGAGGAGTGGCAAGTTCATGGAGAGTGTGCCATGTGTTCCCATGTGCCCTGCATGAATCTTCACATATGTGAATGTATCTGGCATGCCTCCTAGGTGCTAGGCCCTGCTCTGGGGTCTGGGGGAACTGGTGAACAGAAGAGATAAAAATCCCAGCTTCTAAACAAGCATGCAGGCATGGTGGTACATGCTTGTAATCCTAGAGACTCAGAAGGCTAAGGCAGGAGGATCACAAATTCAAGGCCAGCCTGGACAATTTAGCAAAGCCCTAAGAAACAGTACCAAAAAAAAAAAAAAAAAAAAAAAAAAAAAAAAAAAAAAAAAAACCCATGAAAAAAGAAAAAAAATCCAGCTTTGTAGAGCTTACATTCTAGTATTCCATACTACTTTTTATTAGTTTGGGATCCACTTTAATGCCTAAAATCTCATAATTTGCTTTAAGAGATTCAATCACTACTTGGTCCTTTTAATACCCAACAGTGAGCTCTTTGTTGGAAAAGGTTTTCATCCTGGAGGCCAATCTTCTAATGAATATTCTAAGGGATTTGATGATTTCTTCCTCATTGAGACTTCTCAGGATCACCTTCCTACCTCACAGGTTTGAAGCCTTGGTACCTCCTCTATTCTCCTCACTTCCCTCCCCTTAACAAGTGGCCTGAAATAGAAGTTCATGGTTTTTGTTGTTGTTGTTTATTTGCTGGGTGTGGTGTCACATGCCTATAATCCCAGTGGTTGGGAGGCTGAGGCAGGAGGAACTCAAATTCAAAGACAGCCTCAGCAATTTAGCAAGGCTCTAAGCCACTTAGTGAGGCCCTGTCTCAAAATTAAAAAAAAAATGAAAAGGGCTAGGGATATGGCTCAGTGATTAGGCACCCCTGGGATCAATCCCTAGTACAAAGAAAAAAAGCAAAAAAACAAAAACAAAACCAAGAAAAAAAAAGAAGAAATTTATGTTTTTACTTATCACATATTTTGAATAGCCTGCCTGTAGAAGCAGACACTCTTCTAAGCATTTTTAAAGTATTAATTCATATAGTTCTCCCTGCCTCCCATACTGGGAATTGAACCCAGGGGTGCACTAGGTATACCTCAACCTTTTTTATTTTGTATTTTGAGGCAGGGTCTTGTTAAATTGTCTAAGAACTTGTAACTGGAACTTGTAACTCCCCACCTCAACCTCCCCTAGCCACTGGGATTACAGATGTGCACCACCACAGCTGGTGCATTTAGTCTTCATAACAATCCTACAAAGCAGCTACTGCTATTACCACCCTCTTTTTTTACAGAGGAGGAAAATGAGAAGTAGGAAGATTAAGGAATTTGCATAAGGGCACATTAGCTAGAGAGGGACAGAGAGCTGCATGGCTGAGATTTGAATTTATGCCACAGACTGCCTATTTCACTGCTGCCCAGAGAATATTGAGGGTTTGTGTGTGTGTGTGTGTGTGGGGGGGCTGGGGATCAAACCTAGGTCTGCACCATTGAGCCACACCCCCACTGAGAATGTTGAGCTCTGACAGAAAGATGCCTTTGAAATGGAAAAGTTGACAGCTTTATTAGTGTATCCACAGTGTGGTTTTTGGCTGGACTTTGCTGGGCACAAGCTATGTGGTGGTCAGTCTTTAAAAAGGGTGTAATATTCACACTGTTTTTGTTGGATAATTACATGCCTTTAATTTGTGGTAGTATAAACAGAGTAGTAATCTAGCTCAGAAGTAGCCAGAAAAAGTTATTTGATATCCATTAAGTCTATTTATATTTACCCATGTAGATATGAATAATATTATGGTCAGGAAAAAGCAATTTTGTAATATATTCTAATGAGTGTCTCCTGCTCAGAGAGATTAAAAAAAAAAAAAAAAGCCCTGTGAAGCAGGTGACAACTGCTTCCTTCTCTGATTAATACAATTGTCCCTTTAGGTATTATGACAATTTTTCTCTAAGATATTCATTTAAGGGGAGATCATAACTTTTTAAGTTTATAGACTTGAAACAGTGGTATCATATATATATGACACACACATATATGATCTATTTAAAATGCTAGTACTTAGGGTATCTACTTTAAGCAGAAAATTCTCCTTTTCTCTTTCTTTTGGTGGTGCTGGGGATTGAACCCAGGGCCTTGCACATATATTCTACCACTGAGCTACATCCCCAGACCAGAAAATTCTAATACTTCAGGATAAATGCAAACATTAACCCATGCAGAAGAATGACTTATTTAGTAAATTAGTTCTCATATAGTATCCTTATTGAGAATAAAGTTGTCTGTTCTTGGTGGTGGCTTTTGGTCAGTGTTCTGTGGTTTAGTGGACTCATATATTTACAAGCACAGGATAAATTATTTAGATAGCATCTTCCATCAGAAGATATTTCAGTGTTTTGAAAACATGAGTCTAAGTTAACTGTTCAGCCTTTGGAGATGAATCATTCCTTCTGTTTGGCCCACTGGTGTAGTATTTAGATTAATGACCAAGTTTGTATTTAACCTGACAGAAACCAAAGAACCAGATCAGACACATGCACATGGTCTTCCTAAAACCCTGACAGAGGACAGAGTGTGGGAAGGAGCACCCAAGTCATTAGTTTGTGATTAATGTTTGCAGAAAGTAATATTTCTGCCATTTTATGGATGAAGCAACTGAGGCACAAGAGGTTAAGTGCCTTGCCCTAGATCACAAGGCTGTTTGGTAGATCCAGCAAAATCCACCACTCACGCAGGCTCTGATTTTGCACCTGATTTTAACCATTTGTAAACATTGCAAGTTAGGGTTCTTGTACTTGCCCATAGATGAGTTATAGACTTGAAGTTAGAAATAAAACAAGAGGATGCTGACAATTTCTGCCTAGGGGAAGGAAGCTACCAAGGTTTGCTGTGGAGAATACAGCAGAAAGGGGGGTGCAGGCTTCCTGTCCCTGTGGGCACAACCCTCCTGGACCGGCTGGCTCTTTGCTGATCCCCAATGGCTTCTGTCCATGAGGATTCAATCAGCCTCAGGGGCCGGCTGGCCAGGGTGGGGGGCAGGACGACTGTGACTCTGGGAGAGCTGCAAGTATTCAAGGTCTTGAACTTTATCAGGTTTGAATGTGTGATTGTGAAAGTAAAGAGCAGAGAAATGACAGCACTCTGTAAATCAACATAGAGAAGATCAAGACTGTCAAAGACAAGAGAAAAACAGGCTCTGTGCACAAACCCGGCTGGAAATCTACAGGGAGGGGAAGACTTTTATGTTCCCTCCAGACTTTGCTTTCTGGAAAACAAATCTCTTTCCCTGTCATTTTATCTAGAGAACAGTATTCTTTGTTATGTTCCACAGATTTCTCTTTTACAGTATTCATTGTTGAGGTTTAGATCTTGCTTTAGAAAACAAGGTAGAAGAGACAAAGAAGAAACCAAAAAAGAAAATAAGATGGAAAATATCTGGAGTGGCCTAGATTTTTCCCTGTCAATAATGTATTCTGGCACAGGGGTTGTAGTTCAGTGGTAGAGCATTTGCTTAGCATGGAAAAGGCCCTGGGTTCAATACCCAGCACCAAACAATAAATTAAATAAATAAGTTAGGATCATATTAATTTCCATAGTTCTTTTTTCTCCTTAATAGCGAATGCTAGTCATCAAGGCTGTCCTCCTTAATGTCCACCAGTTAATTCCCTCCTATCTACTCCCAGTGAGGGTGCTGCAGAGGATGGGGATTCTTCTGTTGGAGCAAGAAGAAACCTCAAGATTACTATCTTTGTCCTGTGGAAGACACTGGAGTCTGCTGCTGGCATTTGCCAGAGTAACAGCAAGGAATGTTTCCTTGTTTCCTCTTCAAAGGAGGCAAAAACAAGCAAAGGACCTATGCCCCCACCCCCATGCTTTCCTTCCATAATGCAATAAATGAATCCTTCACTGCTGGCACTCAGACGAGGCTTAAAGCCTCATGGATGGCAGGTCCCAAAGTTAAATAGGCACTCAAAGAAGTTCTTTCCCAGGAACAAATTGAGCTTGGGGAATGGTTAGGTTGTACATGAAATCGAATTTGGCATACATGCAAGTCTATTAGTAATGACAGATCCCATAATACAGTGTTTACTATGTGCTAGGTACTATGAGTAGCTTCCATCTAAGACATCTTTTAATTTTCTCAATAATCCTGTGAAGGAGGTACTTTAATTATCCCCATTTTGAGGAAACTGTGGCACAAAGAAGTTAGGCAACTTGAACTGATCATATTGCAAGTTAAGTAGTGAAGATTCAAACCCAGGCAGGCTGGTCTAGAATCCTGTGCTGGCCCAGTGGCACCTAGAAATTCCATCAATAGGTGAGCTAGAGTGACTCCCATCTTTTCAAAACCACCAGGAAGCCTAGAAAACAATCAGTGCTCCAGTGCTTTTCTAGAGAAAGAAAGTAGACTCCTAGCTTTCTGTCTTGGAAGCTGCCTGTGGAACTTTGCCTAACAGGCTTTGTAGAGGTGCCAACCTTCTAGACTGTAAACACTTCAAAACTAGGAGCTACCTCTTATTTTTTCTTTATGCAGTGCATACTCAGTGAATGTCAGGCAAGTGGCAGGAAGCTGGGGGACTTTACAATGGTAGACAAGTCTTTAGTCCTAATTCTCTGCATATTTGCAACATAGCTGAATGGAGAGGTCATATTTCTGAGTGTCTAATGTAGTGACTTTTTAAAAATTTCTTGGGTGCTTTCTTCCTCTAAAATCAACTCAAAGAGGGGTATTTGCAATTTAGCAGATCTCCAAAAGCCCATTTCCTCCACGTTTCTGTTTTCCTTTTGCAATTACTGCTGCTTCTTTGGGGAGAAAACAAAACAAAACAAAAACAGCATTACCCAACGGCAAGGAAGATCTCTGAGCCAAGAGCTCTGGGGCAGTGGTATCTGGACCCTGACCGTACACTTGGCATGACTGCAGCAAATTCCAAGAAGGGCCCAGTTCCTACCTGTCTAGGATGTTGGGAATTTGTTTCTTTCACCTTCTTAGGGGTAGAAATGGTACTTTTGCTTCTGATGCCCTGATTTTTTCCTGTCCTTAGAAGCTGAGTTAGGGGTAAGGATGCAATAAAGGGGATGACTGTGGAGTTCACCTTATTTGGAGAGGACCAGGAGAGAAGAGGGGCATCTTTAACTTCCTGACTCAGCATGAAGTGACAGACAATCCTGGATTGCTTTTTGGAATTAAGAGTCCTGTCTCTGACATCTGGCACAGAACAGTTGGGGAGGAGTGGGGAAAAAGCACCGCAGGCAGGGAACCCAAGGGGCTTCAGCTGTACCTCCAAGCTCCCCCAATTTTTTGTCTGTCCTATTCAAGGAGGCAGAAAAGGCTTATGCTGGTCTGAATATGGGGAACACTCCATCTACAGAAAGGGAGGAGAAAACATCAAAAATACTGAAGTCTAACTCCCCAAGCCCACTTCAGAGTCCGGAAACTAACTGGATATTCCCTCCCTTTGGTGAGGAAAACCATTGCTCCAGGAGCAGGGCCTCCACCCAGCTGGCAGCCCTAGGCTTTATGTAGCCATGCCAGTAGTAATTAATAATGATAATAAATACCACACTTCATAACCAAACCCAACCTGAGCATGACTGAATGATTGAACCTCTGCCTCCCACCCGCACGCTGTTAGTGTGCGAGTCCACACCCTCAGTTAGCCTCGTAGACTCCAACTGCCCAGTAACACCCACAAGGTCCTGCCTGGGGTTCAAAGGACGGTCTATTCACCACCACTACCACCTCGAGATGCGGGGAACCATAGTGCCCCTACGCAGAACTGCTGCGAGTGGGACGGGGAAGTGGGGGTGCTCTGGCTTTGTCTTTACTTAATATTGGAAAATAATCAAAACAGGACTATAATTCAGGCCCGAAGACCTCGATTTAGTTTTTCAGTGAAATGCAGGAGGGGGCCATTTGTTTCAACACCCCACAGCTCCCAGGGGACCCCAGTGTCCATCCTGCCCCCAAGTCCTGGCATTCCCAGTAGGAGCTGGCCGGGGCATCTCCACTCCCCCTCCCCCAGCGGCCACAAGTCCCGCTGGGCCTACTCGAGATCTGCGGTTGCCGAAGTCGAGATTTCAGGGTCTCTGGACTCAAGCAGGCCGAGGGGAGGTTGGCCGGCGCCGGTGTGGAATTTCTTTATCGGGATTTGAGAGCTGCAAGCTTCTCCTTCGCTTCTTTAAGCGATCACAGAAAGACACCTTTCGATCTTTTGTCAGACATCTTGGCCCTTAATAGCTAAATTTATTTGGTTTAAAGCGGCCATGGGAGAAGCAGGGAGGGAAAATCTTTCGTCGGTCATTGGGTGGCCTAGATAACAAGCTTTAAGAGAGAGGGGAAGAAGAAAGTAAAAAGGTTAATGGATGAGGGGTGGGCTAGCGGCGCCCAGCGTGGGGCTTTTATAGCGACCCTCCCCCGGCCGCCCCCTTATCGCGGCCCTAACTTACCCGCGGCGTATGAAGTACATTAAGTCACGTAAACAGCGCGCGGAGAGGAATGCCACCGCGGTGACCTTTAGTGCGCCGCTGCAGCGAGCCCACCTCCGCGCCGTGCTGGCGGCCGCCGGCGGCGCGCGGGGTTGGCCCGGGGCAGCGCCGGGAGAGGGGCCGTCGGGTCCCGCGCACCCTGGGACTCGATTCCCATCTCCTTGGGGATCTCGGCGTTGGCTCTGCGTGGTCCTTACCCCAAGCCACCGGCGGTCAAGGGGGGCGGGGAGCCGGGACAGGGACTTGGGGCGACCTTCGCTCTTCCGCCAGCACCTGACATTTCTTAGAATATGTTGGCTTTTTGAGAATGAAAAATAAAAGTAAGAAGGGAAGGAAAAGAGGAAAGAAAGAAAAGGAAGGAGGGAGGGGGAGAGAGAAAGTAAGAACAGAAAGAAGATAGGTAAGAACGAAGCAAGGAAGGAAAAGAAAGGACTCTGCCTGTGGGGACTCTGGCCTGTGCGTGGCTGACGGCCTCTGAGAGTAGGGGGACACCCGGGCCGGACCCGGTGACTGGCGACGGACTTTGGGGGGATGGGGGAGCGCCAAGGTGACTCTGTCTTTGGACGAAAACGTTCCCGGGACAAAATGGAATATGGTATAAGCGAAAGGCCCCATAAAACCGGTTTTTTAAAAATCTGAAGTTAGAACCATGTTTTAAGCCAGAAATTGTATTTTTTTTCCTCTCCGAAATGGCTCTGGAACGACATGAAATGACAATATAATGCACTTGATTTTGCGGGATTAAAGGTGACGCACGTCCTCGCTTGGGTCTCGCCGCTCCTCCGGAAGCAGCTCACCACAAAGTCCCCAAACACCCCTTCCGTTTTGGCAGCAAAGCCCCCGCCCCCTGCCCAATTGGCTGTTAGGTTCTGGTTGGATTCGAATCGCGAATAGTGGCATGGCGCGGCCCAAATAAATCAGCCCTAGGGACAGGCCGCGCCCCAGAGCCAGCCCTCTCCAAGGATGAGGAGGACGGCTTGCTTCAGAATAGTCGCTTTTTGGGTCTAAATAGTCTTGAGATAAACGGTTTCGTTCAATATTTGCAGGTTCTAAGAGAGGAGACAGGAGAGGCTAAAAGAAAAGAAAAAAAGAGAGAGAAATGAGAGAAAAAGAAAAAAAAAATTCTAAGAGAGTTAATCTGTTTATGTAGGGCACTATTGGGTTTTATACAGCTCTTGGGTTCCTCCTTAGTTTGGAGTGTGCCTCTTTCCTCCGCACCTTGGATTCTGCTGAACTTTCAGACCAGAGTGGAGGAAGCTCAGTGCCTAGGGCCTGGAGCCCATGGGGGCTGGCTTCGAAAAACCTGCCTCTGTCGGAGTGTTTGTCCCCAGCGCCAAAGCCTATGCTCTGGAAAAAGGCAAATTGTGGAGGTCAGACAATCTGGTTTTCTGTCTTAATCAATTGTACAGGTTTAATGGTTTTGTTTTATTTTAAAATTAACTGATATGGAAAGCATTTCTTTACCCATTCCCTCGTTTGGTTGGAAAACCAATCTTTAAAAAGGGGTATAACTTGTGGCCCTGGAAAGGAACAATTACTTATTTTTTCCCTTTGGTTTGGGCACTATTAAATATTGGGAATATGAAGGGCAAAAATGCTAGGTCCCCTCCTGAACCCTTACAGCAGCCCGAACATTGTCGAATTGGTCAATATCTGTCCAGCAGCTCACCTCTGTCGCATCGGCGCCAGGGTCAGTGCGCCCTCCTAATGCTGTGGCGGAGCTGCAAGAAAGGCAGGGCAGTGGGGGTTAGCTATTGCCCCAGGAAATCCACACCGATACCCTCATAGTTGCAAATACAGAGAAACACATAGGATAGGTAGAATCAAGCTCGTGCCAGGGCTTGATCTACTGGGGGCTCGGGCTTGAAGGCCATTCACAGCCTGGGTGCAAACCTAACCAAAGTTTTCATTTTTAGCAAGCATGAACTTTAAAAAAAAATTACTTTTAATAGTAAATCTGAGAAACATTTCAAAAACAACTGGACTCAAAGGGAAATAAATGTCCAGAACATTAAAAGTAACCACTCACAAAAGAACTTTGTAAAACCCAATCCACTTAAACGTTTGGTCCGAACTCAGCAAAGAACCAAGTGCAAAACATTTGAAGCCATGGTGTGAATTGAGCGACCGGCCAATGCCAGCTAACGTTACTGTGGTAGTTACATTCGATCGAACTCAGGTTAAACTTTAAAGCCCCTGGATCCTGCTCCAGTCACCAATCTCTCCATTCCAGAGTTTTCTACCTTCAGCCTCTCCGAAATGCAGCCACGCTGAAACTGGGAGCCGCCGCAGTGATTGGGGGAGGCAAAGAGGAATGTAATAAAAGTGACTAAATCGAACGAGAACGGTTTATGGACCTTCTCAGTAGCAATTTAAAATTCAGAAGTTTTTAGCTACAATTTACAACGAAGAATGAAAAAAAAAAAGAATTCTCCCCAACTTCCTAGAGTCCGTCCAGCCCCCACCCGGGTCACCGCCAAACTCTTTTCCCCTCCCCCGCCCCCAGGGGTCCATAGATTCACTACTCACAGTTGTGTGCGAGGAAACCTACCCTTCGCGACCAGGTCTCACAATCAATCGAAACCATATTTTACAATGCACCTATCTATCCCTGTTCAACTCTGATTAGGTTCCTCTTCCTTCCCCAAATGAAAAAACAAAACAAAACAAAACAAAAAAAAAGCCCAAATGCTTTCAGGGAGATTGACCTTTGGAAAATCATTTACTTTGATTTACCTCGGGGGTGTGTGTGTAAAAATCCATCTCACAAGACAACTCTTGCTTAGTTAAATGCTCTCTCTGCAGCCTTCTGGGGTCACGCCTGTCGGAAGAAATCCGTTTTGTGAGCGAGAGGGAGCGAGACATATATCACGGCTCCTGCGGCGGACCAGCCTGAGGCCGCGCGACTTACTGCTGACAGATCGGCACTGATAACCCCGCGATGTTCATTTCCAGTCCCTTGGCCCGCTAAGGACCGTATCAGTTTGTACACAGTTGTGATAATCTTTTGGAGGGAGCGAAGAAAGAGTGTGTGTGCGTGTGTGTGTGTGTGTGTGCGCGCGCGCGCGCGCGCGTGAAGATGGGGGTGGGGAACCAATACTTCGCGCGGTGTCCAGGGAAGGTACCACCCCATCCCCTTTCCAACTACTTAATTGCGACCTACCTGAAGCCCAGGGAAAGCTCAGTAAACGCGACAACAAAACCGAGAGCGCGCGCGCTCGGACATGACTGGAAGGGAACCCCTTTTCCATCTTGCGCACCGCATAGGCTAACCTTTCCGTACTGGACAACTCCAGAGTTAAAAGTTCCCTAAGGTTGGCTAGGGAATATCGTCGTGTACTTCCCGAAACTTCCCAGGAATTTAGTATATATTTTAAGAACTGGGGAGAGGTAGGGAGTGGACACCCAGGCTCCTTCTTTCCCATATCCCAAGAGCCCGGATCCCCAACGTCCATCACGACCCGAGCCCTAGCATCCCGAAATAGGGTCGGGGAAAGTTTAAGGTCAGTTACACACAACTGCAGGGCAAAAACTTATTTAATGTAGATGGAGGAGTGGGGAGGGCCAGCGGAGCATAGCACTTTCCTGGCTCATTTTGGGGGCGCGCTGACCCAGGAGTTGGCGCGCCCCTCCCGCAGCGGCGGCGGCGGCGCGAGACCGTGAGCAGCCAAGTCCTCAGTGCCAAGGTTCCCTTCCTTATCCCGGTGTGTGTGTGTAACTAGGGGCGCGAGAGGGTGCTCTGTAGCTGGATAGGTGTGGGTCGCCAGCCAGGTCAGGCGTTCTGTCGCCTCCGCCCCTCCCCCGGCTCCCTAGGCTCAGCGCCCCCTGGGTGGAATCTCCCCCACTCGGGGGACTGTGCTAGCCACTCAGCCCACGCCCGTAGGCTGCGCGGCGCTTATTGTCTGCAGGAGAGGCGCGCTCCCCTCCCCCTCCCATCCCCACCCTCTTTTCTCTCCTCCCCTCGATCCCTCCTCCTCCTCCTCCTCCTCCTCTTCACCTCCGCGCCCAGCTGCTCCCAGAGCGCAGTTCCGACCCACAGCCTGGCACCCTTCGGCGAGCGCTGTTTGTTTAGGGCTCGGTGAGTCCAATCAGGAGCGCAGGCTGCAGTTTTCCGGCAGAGCAGTAAGAGGCGCCTCCTCTCTCCTTTTTATTCACCGGCAGCGCCGCGCAGACCCCGGACTCGCGCTCTCTCGCCGGCGCCCTCGGCCTCTCTCAGCGCCCGGGAGCATTCTCCACCGCGGCCGTTCTCCATGCTCAGCGCTCGCCCGAGGTTCGGCTGCTTCCTCCTTTGCTTGTCTCCCTATTTTCCTCCCTTCCACCCCTACCAGTCGCGGGCCCCTCGGCCTCCGGCCCTCTCCCGCCCGCGGTCGGCTCCGAGAGTGTCTCCTTCCTCCTCTCTGGGAGGGCTGCAGAGGCTCCCAGGTTCCCGGGACACCACCGACCAACTTCTGGTGTCTTTTCCTTTCCCCTAAGTGCTTATCTGCGCGCAGCCTTATCTCCGAGTTATCTCAGTGCAAAGGGGCGGGAGCTGGTAGTCAGGCTGGTAGAGAAACTTCTTTCTTGCTATCTTGCCCGGGTCTGTGTGTGGGCATTATAATTTTAGTGTGGTTATCTCTGATGAGCCGAAGCGATTTGGAAACGCAGCCTCGAGGAGGCCCGCCTGGCCGCTTTTTGCTTCCTTCCCCACCCCCTCCAAGTCTCCCTGTCATTCTTCCTGCTCTCCCCTTTGGGGTGGCCTTGGCTCCGGGGCGGTCTCCCTCCCCCTCCCTTGCGTTTTCCCCTCCTTTTCTCTGCTTTCTGCTCCACCCCGCTACGTCCGATTCCGGAACGGTCGGGCCTTTCCTGGGCTGGGGATAACCACGGGGTGGGCCGGGGTGGCCCGGCCGGCGTGAGAGCGCGCGCTGGTGGCTGCGGACGCGAGCTGTGGCTAAGGTGTGGGGCCCGCGCGGACGCCTGTGGGGTGTGAGACTCCTGCCCCTCAGGTCTTCCGTACTACTCCTGCCGGCAAGATCCTGGACTGCCATCCCTGCCCTGGCACCCCAGTTTTCCTAGGCTGAGTAGCATTTCTCTGGGGCTTGTGTTGGGTCTGGTCGGCACGGTTCGGAAAGCTCTGGGGAAAAGCGGCAGTTTCGTTTTCGGGAGCAGGTTGCCTCCCTTGGGCTCGCGATTTCCCATGGAGAACCCTCACACAGAGGCATTCCCGGAGAAGGGTACCCTCAGGGAGGCGGGATGAGACAACGCCGACACACAGCTACTATTCTTTTGTGTGTCATCAGCCCGGAGGGAACCACTCTGGGGCGGAAGGAAAACCTCGGCCAGTTTGGTCGTCACTCCTAGGATCTGGCGCGTGTTCGGAGGAAGGATGCTACGGAGAGGGTGGGCGGAGAGGGCGAGGGGACCAAAGCTGTGCGGGTGAAAGAAGGAAGGTGTCCTGGTCCTTGGAGGACGCTGTCGCTGTTGCGCAGGCTCCATTCCCCTATCCCTCCTCGACGCCAGGGCCCTGGGTAGAAACGGGACCTTTGAGGAGTGAAGATGAGATGGTGCACAGCCTGAACATTTAGTAAGCCCTCTTTATCTCTCTTTATCCCGTCCCTGCCCTCTCAACCCCACCCCAGGAGCTAAAAGCTAGCTTGGAGCAGCGCCGGACCGTGGATGGCCTTGACTGACGGCGGCTGGTGTCTGCCGAAGCGCTTTGGGGCCGCCGCTGCAGACGCGGGCGACTCCGGGGCCTTTCCATCGCGGGAGCTCTCCACACCGCCTTCCCCCATCTCTTCCTCGTCCTCGTCCTCTTGCTCCCGGGGCGGAGATCGTGGCCCCAGCGGCGCCAGCAACTGCAGGACGCCACAACTCGACACGCAGGCGGTGGCGGGACCCCCGGCCCGTTCGTTGCTTCTCAGCCCCTACGCCTCGCATCCTTTCGGGACTCCCCACGGACCTTCGGCGCCCGGGGTCTCTGGCCCCGGGAGTGCCTTGTCGAGCTGGGAGGACCTATTGCTCTTCACTGACCTCGACCAGGCCGCGACCGCCAGCAAGTTGCTGTGGTCCAGCCGGGGCGCCAAGCTGAGTCCCTTTGCACCCGAGCAGCCAGAGGAGATGTACCAGACCCTCGCCGCCCTCTCCAGCCAGGGACCGGCCGCTTACGACGGCGCGCCCGGGGGCTTCGTACATTCTGCAGCCGCAGCAGCTGCAGCCGCGGCGGCCGCCAGTTCCCCGGTCTACGTGCCCACCACCCGCGTGGGTTCCATGCTCCCTGGCCTGCCGTACCTGCAAGGGACGGGCAGCGGGCCCTCCAATCACGCGGGCGGCGCGGGGACGCACCCTGGCTGGCCCCAGGCCTCAGCCGACAGTCCCCCATACGGCAGCGGAGGCGGCGCGGCTGGCAGTGGGGCCGCGGGGCCTGGCAGCGCGGGCTCCGCCTCGGCGCACGCCTCCGCGCGCTTCCCCTACTCGCCAAGTCCTCCCATGGCCAACGGCGCAGCGAGAGAGCCTGGGGGCTACACTGCGGCGGGCAGCGGGGGCGCGGGCAGCGTGAGCGGCGGCGGCGGGGGCAGCCTGGCTGCCATGGGCGGCCGGGAGCACCAGTACAGCTCGCTGTCCGCGGCGCGGCCGCTGAACGGGACGTACCACCATCACCACCACCACCACCCAAGCCCTTACTCGCCCTACATGGGTGCGCCACTGACGCCTGCCTGGCCGGCTGGACCCTTCGAGACTCCGGTGCTGCACAGCCTGCAGAGCCGCGCCGGAGCCCCGCTCCCGGTGCCTCGGGGCCCTAGCGCAGGTAAGGATCGCGCCGCAGTGCAGGGGTGCGTGTCGAAGTGCTTGGGCACAAGGGAGTCTGGAGCAGCTACTTGACTGGCCCCAGTGGATTTGCAGGCCTGTGGCAGAATGACCAGAGACTGGTGGTTTTATTGTGGAGACTATCCCAGTTTCTTTCTAGGAAAGAGACTACATTGCACATTTGTACTTCAGGGCCTTGGAGAAGTTGGAGGGTGGGGCTCGATGAATATTGACTGACTTGGGTGGGCAATTGGGAAAAGATGAATTTGGGAGGGAACTGACAGAACCTTGCCTTGAGCTCTACCACATACCCCAGCTTGGACAAACTTTACCCGTCCTGGGGTAAGTTTGGGGGATATTAGGTGACTGATTTACTCTTGCCCCCAATACACACATATTTATGTACACGCACTCACGTGGTGTGTTTTTCTCTTGGGAGGGGGGATTGAATCCAGGGGTGCTTTACCACTAAGCTACACCCCTAACCCTCTTTAAAATATTTTAAAATAACTTTGCTTAGTTGCTGAGGCTGGCTTCAAACTTGGCCACCCTCCTGCCTAAACCTCCCAAGTTCCTGGGATTGGAGGCCTGCACTATGGGACTAGGCTGGAAGATGGTATTTAAACAAGTTCCAGGAGAGTGAAGGACCTAGGACCTGGGGATCCAGTGGGCATTCCTGTCCCCTCAAGTGAGAGAGGGAAAAGATGAGAGGGCACTCAGACTGGTCAGACTTGTGACTTTATCCTGAGGGACAGCTGGTGGATAGGTGTTAGGCTAGGCAGGGGTCTGGGGCTTCTGCTAACACGTGGCCAGGCTGGGATCCAGGGATCCAGGAGCAGGGCCACCTATTTTTATTCTTCCTTCAGAGTTAGCCCACCATTTTTACAGTTTCCAATTCCATTCATACTCTCATTCCTGTGTCTGGGGACCATTGTAGGGTAAAGTGGGAAAACGAAATTGTCAAATATCGAAATATTTGGGAAATATCTTATTTTAGAAAGTGTTTGATTCTAGTCTAGCAGGGGAAGGTGTGAATCAGATTGACTTCTTTTCTCAGCCCTAGCATTCTGAGACCTTGGTGCATTCACAGGTCTTTTTGTATTTCACCTATTGTTTCTAAGGAAAAGCAAAACATTTACTGTTTGAGGGGAGTACTGGAGAGGGAGGTGTATTAGTCCAAACTCCTATCTGGGTGTCTTGCCCCCTAAGTTTGAACTTCTCCTAGGATCCTCCATATTTCATTTAGGGACACAGGACTTTTAGGGATTCTAATTAGGTAAAAAGTGGCATTGCCCATCTTGTGATCAGAAGACATACTGGAAATGCTAGTGTCAGAAAGTGAAAGAACTGTTTTGAACAGCTCCCCATTATAACATTAGGGACATGGCAAGACTTTTTGGTGAACAAGTGTTTCCCTGCTCCCTCCCTCTCTTTGGTGCTAGAGATTGAACCTGTGGCCTCACAAATGCTAGGCAAGTTTTCTCCTCTAAACCACATCCCCAGCCTTTTTTTTTTTTTTTAAAATAGGCTTTTCATTTTAATTTGTTGGGTACTGGAATTGAACCCAGAGCCTGGAGCATACTAGGCAAGTGCTGTACCACAGAACTAATTTCGCAGCCCATCCTTTTTTCACTTCTTCCAAGGACTGACCTCTAACTTCTCTCCAATCCTGCAATGATGGCCCTACAGACCATCTTTACCAACAGTATGCGGAAGCAGGGGCAGAGGACTCTGAGATTTGCCCTGTTGGGTCAGGGCTTGAGAGAGCTAAGGACTGTCACCCTTCCTTCCAAATAGAAACCCTTGTTTGGCTCCTAGGAACAGAAAGACTGAGTGTAAGGGATCTTCAGGGAATGGGAAGGGGATGATAGTTAGGGTGTGAAGCTTCTTTTTTCAGTCTGGGGTCCTGTGGGAGTAGCTGCAGTTTGAGCAGGACCCTGCAGCTCTGTCTGTTGACATACCCTAACTTGATCTCCAGATTCCTTTCCCCCAGGCTTCCAACGTGGTGTGTGTGTGTGTGTGTGTGTGTGTGTGTGTGTGTGTGTGAGAGAGAGAGAGAGAGAGAGAATATGAATATAGGAGAGAACCCCAGTCTTCAGATGTTGACAATACTTTGGTCCTGTTTGAAAAATCATTTTAGAGTATGACGTGGTTGCAGGGAAAGTTAGAAGTTTCTTTTTGTTTTAAACTTAGCCTATTCTTTTCCTAATTTTTACACCTTCCGGGCTTGACACTATAAAATCTACAGAGAATGTTTTTTAAAAAATAAGGGTTGGCAGGAGGGGAAAGGATTTGGAAACACCTAGATTTTTCAGTCTTCTAATAAAGGAAGCATTGGGTATCAAGTCAGTATTTGGGGTGAGAGGGTGAGTGACCCTAACTTTGCTTGTGCTCACAGGTATTCTAATGCCAGCTTCTAACTAGATTTCCTGTTTTTTCTCTTTGATTTTTAAAAACCATTTTTGGAGGCATATTCTTTTTAATTGACTTGAGCAAACCTCAGGACTAAAACCTGAGTGCTGAACTTTATTAAGCTGTACAGTTTAGAGGCTTTTGGAAACCCACTCTTCCTACACCTCTCCCTGATCGGTGGTGGATGGGATGGGCTCATCTTGGAATGAGCTCAGAGTGCTCATAGCTCCCTCATTCCCTGGTTCTAAGTTCCCACCGAACTATGCCTTATTTGATGGGTGATGGAGTCTGTCATTTTCCAAGAGCATCCCACACAGCCATCTCAAGAGAGTGGACACACGTTTCCAGTACAATCAGATTTTGCAAAATTTAAGCAGTGCACCCCACCCATTTTAGAGTTAGAAAAGTCTAGCTGCTTGGTGGGTGTGAAGGAGAGGTAGAAAGGGAAGGAAAGAGAAATTTTATTTAGTTTTTTAAAAGCAAATTTCCTAGATATTATTTTTCCAAAAAGGACTTTAAATTTTGTCTTTGGATTTTCAGATGACTAAAGAGTTCTACCTGGTGAGTGCACACTGTCTTTTCCAGGGAGTCTGTCTTTATTGTTCCCAGCAGAGAGGCGAAGAGGCCAGGCACCAAGTCGGGTTTTCCAGGGAATGCCCCACTCTTCTGTGGAGAGGGGCTCTGATAGGTAACATTTTAAAGTCAACAACAAAAACAAATACCTTGTTTAACTTCAGCGTCCTTGAAGTCCTGAGCATTTTACTGATTACCGTAGTCAATAGTGGCTTTTAGGGCGGAGAAGAATAAATCTTTGTGATGTGTTGTGAGTTGCAGTATCCCCAAGACAACTTTGAACTCGGCTAGTGTAGGATGCTAGTTTAAACTTAAGAAAAAACTGTAAACGGGGAAGGCCACTTGTTTTGTAGGGTAAAAATTACTAATAGATTAAAGCATTTTAATGCTAAAGTCATACTCAAATGTCTTTACCACAAAATCGGTGGTAGAAACAAAGTATCAGCTTCAGGGGAATGAGAAGGAATAGAAAGGTTTGCTAGCACACTTCATCTTCAAATAAAACCTCAAGTGTAATGTTTATTTACTTTAAACAGTGATTCAGAAATACTCCTTCAAGAATGCGAAATTAGAACATTTGAACCCTCTATAACATAAAGAGCCCTAAACAGTAGGAAACATTTGTTTTTCAAGAGTATATTTAGTAAGTACTTACCTCATTTTAGAGGATATTTATTGTTTCATATTTAACCTTTTGAAAGGGAAGTAATCAATGTTACGACCATTTACCCTTAATTCAGATTTGTTTTTAATTAGAAGATCTAGGATAGTTGCAAATTCCAAAAAACTAACCAAATGATTAAATAATGTAAAATAATCACATTTAAAATAGATTGCATAAATTACCATTTTAGTGTAGGAAAAGAGGTGGTTTTAATTTATCGCTGAGAAGTTCTTACTAATTTCTCAACCAGTACATATCAACCTTTCGTAAAAAATTTTCAAATGGAAATAAAAATATTTCAGCGTTTGATCTTCGTGGCACGTAAATAAAACTTATCTTAGCGCTTTCCCCCTTGAGAAGACCTGAGTAATTTTCTCATCGACATTGTCTTCAGAACGGTATTTCTAATTTAACTTGTCTATTTTTTGTTGGGGAAAAGGCGTCTAAGAAAGGCTGTAGATTTAGAAAATACTTCAAAAATTACTTGATAAATATAAATAAGGCAGCGTGTCCTGGGGCATTTGTGGGTTGCAACAGCGGTGAGTAATCAGTGTTAACATTGTGCGGCTTGCTCGGTTTGGCAAGCGGGATATTGTAATTATGATGAATTTCAGTTTTAAAAAGCTTGGGGACAGCCTGAGAGTAGGGGTCAGGCTGACCTCCCCCACAGCTCATCTCAGACTCTAGCACTGACAACGACTTTCCTGGGGATTTCTACCGGGGGCACCCAGAGTGTACAGAAGTATGCGACAAATGGTCCGCAGATCAATAGCGACGCAATCAAGTTCCCGGCTTGGCCGCGGAGGGGAAAAGAATGATCCAGAAGGCCGCGAGCGGGGATCGCGGCACCACACCTCCGGCGCGGGGTGTAGAGTGCAGGGAGGCGCGGGCCCCGGGAGGCCTCACCCTGTTTCTTGTCCCCGCTTTCGCCGCAGACTTGCTGGAGGACCTGCCCGAGAGCCGCGAGTGCGTGAATTGCGGCTCCATCCAGACGCCGCTGTGGCGACGGGACGGCACCGGCCACTACCTGTGCAACGCCTGCGGCCTCTACAGCAAGATGAACGGCCTCAGCCGGCCCCTCATCAAGCCGCAGAAGCGCGTGGTGAGTGTGACCTCCGGGCGTTCCCGGCGGGGACAGGTGTGGCCGCCGCGGCCGGAGCCGAGCGCAGAGTCCCGGCCGCACCATTCGCTCCCCCAGCCTCCTGCGCTTGTCCGCCGGCGCCTCCGCGGAGGCTACCCCGAAGCTGCACCAGGGAAGCCAAGACAGCCTTTCCTCGTTTGCCTATCGGGAATGACATTCCTAAAGGGCAAGAAAGGAAGGTGCTGCTAGTTTTTAAAAATGCAAAATATATTTACATATCTCTAGACGTACTTGTCAATGTACCGAATTAATTGTCAAAAAATGACAAGACACTGGGTATGGTGGAACGTAGGGGGAAGAAAACCGGGTAGACCTACCCAGGCCAGGAGAGGGAGGCTTGTTTTCACTGTGTATGTATGTACTCTTTGGTCTGGTTTGGATTTTATTCTGGGGAAACCAGGCTCTCTCATGAACCACCCCCCCCACCAATAAAATATGACAAACACACCTGCCTCCCTCTGCTCCTTGCAGTGTGTCCTGGGTCCCCTTTACTTTGTTCCTTCTACCTCTGGACCCCTCTGCTGCTCATCCTGGGAGAAAGGTTTATCACTGTAGGTTCCTGATATCTTTTGGATCGCTCTGGAGTCTAGTGAAAATTGATTTACCCTATCCTTGGTTATTTTGAAATAAAGCCACATAGTACTTGAGAAAATGTGGAATATGTATATTCTTCTCAAATTAAGGATTTCCACCAATTTGACCACTTTTTAATCTTTTAAAGTATGGCGATTCTGATTTTCTTCAGGCATTAACCTCGCATTGTTATTCTTACGTGTGTGTGGACTAGGAGAGGGTATTTATCACTGTAGTGATTAGAGAAAATAAATTAAGTATTCCACGAACCCCACTGTAAGGCTAACATTTGTTTAGCTCAAATACTCAATAGTCTAAATGCCTTTCAAAAGTAAAATATTCTACAGTTAGATGTCAGACATCTTAGGTATCCAAGTAATTTATTTGTTATACTCTAATTAGCAGAACAAATGTTACACATGTTGTTTGTGTTAAATAGATTAGAGTGAAATTGCATCACAATGTACGTCTGACACCTTAAAGAGAAGTAATTAGTTTTATGGTTGGTTTGTTTTTAATGCATTTAAAATAAAGTGGCCGACATTAATTTAATGAGTGTATGTGCCTTAAACTTGTTACAACCTCCCACAGCTTAGAATTTTAGGGAGTCCCTTTCAGTGTGTGACTTTGTAAGGTTATTTTTCTTATATGCATCCTTTTAAAAAAGTAGTCACTGTAAAATATTCCAAGGAGGTTCCTTGTTTTCACATATTAGACAATGCATGAACAATGAAACTATTATTAATTCCGTAAAACCACATTGAACTGAGTACTAGCTGAGCTCTGAAAGGTAACATTTTCTCAAGATTGAGCAAAAACCTTGTGTTAACAGTAGCCATTTAGGTTCTAGTTGAAGTATAAATCTGATCTAGTGACATTCCTATTTAGATGATGCCACTGGTTTTTGCACACGTAGCAGTAAAAATAACTGTTGGCGACAAGACCCGTTTTTAACATTTCTGAATCAGTTTTCTTTGTGGCAGGTGTCTTGATGGTAACCAAGGTCAGCCTGTATACTTTGTAAATGAGTAATAAATGATACCAATTATAGGGTGTGTCATTATCAATTAGTTCTCCTTATGGGCTTCTTATATATGGTTTTGATGGATCTGACTTCATTCTCAGAAACAAAATGTTGAACCCAAGTTTGTTTAGCCAGCAGTACAGAACCAATCACTGTGAATTTGAACTTGCAATACATTGCAAAATAAGAGATTTATGGTGTAACTTGAATTCCTTGTCAGTGAGGAATATAACTGAGATCACTTGTTACAAGGAACTTTTATAACCCATTCACCTTCATTTCACATGTTTATGAGGACTGGCTTCACTTATGATCTGCAGTTGACAGTCATAAAGTTCTTTGTTATAATGGCAAATTCTGATAACAAGTTTGCTTCACATTGGCTCCAAATTCCACTGGAAACTGTCATAAATGGCCTGTTTGTAAAATGAATCTTACTGTCCCTTATTTACTGATTCACATTTATGGAGAAAAATTAGTGCTTGCCTAGAAAATGGTTTTCTTTTAACCATAAAGAAGGTCTGATGTGTAAGGTTTCGTAAATGTTCTCAACGTTTAAGCAAAGCAGTTCCCCAAATAGTTTTCCTATCTGCCAAACATGATCATTTCAACTATATTCTAAGAAGTCAGTGCTGTCAATGCTAATTGTTAGCACTGACTTCATAGAAACGTTGTAGTGCTAAAAGGCTTCCTAGTGTCTCTGTTTTTACAACATGACTGTAAAGAGTGGTACTAAAGTAATACAACAGGATCTAAAATGTGAATGCTAAATTGACTTTCATCATTTAAAATTTCCAGCAAAGACCTTGGAAATCTCTGTCCTCTAATCTGGAAATATTTGATACAGGCTCAATTAATATTTTTGTTTATAATTTCTTCTTTTAATCAGTATTGCTAACTCTTCAAATTTTGTTAAGCTTTAATAGCAATTTAAAATGTTTTAAAGGCAATTTAAATTTGGTAATTTAAAAACAAATGTTATGCTTTGCCATTCTGGGGAGGAGATTATACTAGTTTAAATTCTCCCTTATAATTCAGTTGTAGTAATTTAGAGAAAATGGAGCATATTTCTTTCCAAACATTTTAGACTTTTTGCTAAGATCTGCTTCTGTTCATGTATGTAGGCCTTTCTAAAGTTTCTGGTTCATTCCCCTACACATGAATGAAAAATTGACTTGATTATCTCCATTTTTCAGGTGGACACTATCCACAGCCAATTAGGACATTTAGAGGCTTTGTGATCGTATTTCATGACTCTGATGTCTCAGACCTGTAACAATAGAGCATGACTCTCCATGGGCGGGGGCTGGGACGACTCTCACCTTAACGTTCAGTTGTATTGTTACTTTTGGCACATTTCAGAATATAACTCTTATTTGGCAACTTTTAGAAAATCTTCTAATTTCCCTTTAAAAATAATAGCAGTAAGTGGGAAACTAAATTCTTGGAGAAGCAACTACTATTGAAACTCTCCATGTGTGATGTTGGGGAGAGCTTTGCAAGGAGTTATTGGTCCCCTCCTGTGACTGCTTCCCAGTTATTCTGTAATCTACATTCATAGGCTGGAGGAACAAATAGAGGATACAGGATCCAGCACACTGTGCAAACCTAGTTTCTTGGTCCAGGGAACTCAACCTAATTATATTAAAAATTTTTTTCTCCAAGGATATTTCATTTATAAATACTATAAATATTCATAAATTGGGAACATGCATATTGAAGGTGGACACGATACACACATTACAGTTAAAGTTCCTCAACATTGTGTACGTATTTCCACTTACATCCTTTTGTTCTTTTCTAGCCTTCATCAAGGCGGCTTGGACTGTCCTGTGCCAACTGTCACACTACAACCACCACCTTATGGCGCAGAAACGCTGAGGGTGAACCTGTGTGCAACGCTTGTGGACTCTACATGAAACTTCATGGGGTGCGCCCTTTATTCTACTCATGAGCATATAAATTGAGTCTGGTTTATACAGTTTCCATTACAAAACATAATCAGCAAATGAAAAGTATAAAAGTGAAACATTTGAATGTGTATATATGTGTGCCTTATTGAATCTAAGATGCTTTCAGTTATAATATGAACTGTGATATTATATACCAGCAAGGAACAAATTGCTGCCTATCAATCACAAACACTCATTGTAAGACATATTCCAATTTTAGAAATATGAAAATGTGAAATGTGCATTGTAAAAGTTGACGTGATAGTAACTCTATGTTTAAATGGTGGGCAAGGAAACCAACAAGCAATGCACAATAACTAGTTTCTATCTTTTAAAATTTTTGAACACAGAGACATTTGTATAAAGGAGAGTAGTTGATAGTTTGATAGTTTGGTTAGAAAGACTCTGTCCTTCATTTTCAAGGACTACACAAAATATTATGAACATCTCAATCTTACAAAGAAAACATTGTAGGAGGAAGAGTACATGATCTCTTTTAAATAAAATCACCCAGTAAATATTTAATGTATAATTAAAGTCATTTCAAACAATAATCATTAAGTGGAAACATTAAATTCTCCTTGGTATTCCTCACATCCTAGCATTTCACAATGTAGGGGATCAAACTCTTGTGCCAGGATGTAGGCAAGCACTGTGCCACTGAATTATCTACCAGTGAGCTTCATCCCTTAGCTTAATCATTCCCTATTCTCTGAAGGAATCTCTGTATTTGATGGGGAAAGTGTAGTCTTGTGTACTTGGAATCTATGGAGCACATACAAAAATGGATTGAAGTTTATGCCAAGTTCTTTTAAATGAAGGCTTGTAGTACCCATGTTGGGTGTTTAGTTTGGTTTTCCTTCAATATAATACTTATTAAACTTAAGGCCTATGTGAACATTTTTTAGGTGCCTCGACCACTTGCTATGAAAAAAGAGGGAATTCAAACCAGGAAACGAAAACCTAAAAACATAAATAAGTCAAAGACTTGCTCTGGTAAATATAATAAAATGCCATTTGATTGTAAAGTATTTGCCCACTGTAACAGTAGATATGTGTATATTTATAAAGTTCATTTTGACTCTTGCAGGTAATAGTAATAATTCTGTTCCTATGACTCCAACTTCCACCTCTTCTAACTCAGACGATTGCAGCAAAAATACTTCTCCAACACAACCGACAGCCTCAGGGGTAAGTGTTAAAACAGAATAGACTCCTCTAACTTCCTGTGTTGCTCTCTAGTAAATTATCTCAAACTTTATCTTATCTGGCGGTACAATAACCTAAACCAACAGTTTAGTTAGTTGATACCTAAGAATAGTTTTTTAGAGGAAGTTACATTTAAATGTCAACAAAATGACAAACTTAAGTACTTTACAAACCTCTTAATTAAGATCTCTATCATTTTTTTTATGGTTAAATTAACCCAAAGAAAAGCACGAAGTTTTCAAGAGCTTTAAATTGTTTTATTTCCAGGTTTTTTTTTCTTTTTAATCAGAGTTGCTACATACGTGTATTCCTAATATAGATCAGGAAAACTGCCAGGTCTATGGTTCCACAGATCCCGGGGCCCATGACACTGAAGTGGCTTTTGCTTATTATGTCAACTCTGGCTTTTTGTTTCTTATCTACCCAAAGTGAAACTCTTCCTGATGTGTTCTGGGCTGCTGCATTCACCGATCAACCTTCTTGCTGGGAGTCCTTGCTACCTTAGTAATAACCAGGCTTAATTCAGTCACAGTCAAACCTGGGAGTGATAAGTGCTGCCAGGGACAAGAGACTGTGGGGTCTTTGTGAAGATCAGAGTTAGTTTCTGTTGAGCTATTATCAAAACGTTAGCCATAAAAAAAGAACCTTGTCTTACCTTAATGTTTCCCAGATTCCCCTGGGAAAACCACATGGCTTCACCTGAGACTCAGTGAAGTCTAGGGAAAGAACTCAGACAAGCAGAACTTTCTTTCTTTTACTTTTTGTGAACCCAGGGTCTTGTGCATGCTACCTAGGGAAGTGCTCTCCCACTGAGCTATATTCCCAGTCCTCTGGCAGGACTTAAAAATGTGCCCTAGTGATGTTTCTTAGGTTTATGCTAAGATTAGTTTAGGACTAAATACTGCTAATTTCATCCTTCTTTACTTAGTTAATTGTTTTCTACTTTTTAGTTTTCTCCTAGAATTGTTTAGGGTACTTTAAAATACTACAGATTCCTTGGCCCTGCCCTGGATTTTTGAATCCTAAATCTCTAGGGGTGGGGCTTGGAAATGTTATGTCTTTGAACAAGCGCTGCAGGTGATATTGAAACTGCTGCCTGGAGGTGTTTGGGAACCGTGGACCCAAGGACCTGCCCTCCACTCCCAGTCATATTTTTAGCTGACTTTAATAACCAAAATTAAATATTTAAAACGAAGTACTTAAACTGTACTTAAAATTATATTTGCTATTTTTTTTTTTTTGGTCCAACACAAATTCTTTCGGGCTTTTTCTTTAATGAAATAAAATGTCTAATTTCACAAGGGGAAAAGAAGCTTTTTATTTGTCACAGACACATGCTAAAGAACCTTTCTAGACTTTATAAAGGTGGACACTGGTATATTTTTAGCAGGAGGATTAGATGCCACTTTGAGGATCTAAGAGGTAAATAGAATATGGTACTTGTAGGAAACTAAAAGGTCAGAAGTATTTAATCCTTAGAAGCAATTGCACAACTAAATGAGGCAAAACTGTTTCAGAAACCAAGGTATTGAGGGAGGCTAGGTTTTTGGCCTCAGTGTCTGTGTCCAGTTTCCTAGATGACAGGAGCATCGTGTTGGTAGCTCTAAATCTCCTTTAAGTGTAGAAAGAGCCTAATTTGAATGATAAATGCCAAAGAAATAGAGATATTTGACCAAAAAGGGGCTTTGGGTTCTGGATGACTTTGTAGGTGGAGTCAGGTTTGTTTTGTGGTTTTGTGTTGCAGAATTTCAAAAGTGGCTTTGAGCAAGTTCAATCAGTTGGGGAGGGGGTGGAGAAGGCAGGGAAAGGAAGGTGAAAGGCACTGAAAGGAGCCCTAATACTGTTGGTGTCCAGGGTTCTAACCTGGGACTGAGCTCCTAGAGGTGGCTTGTGGGTCAGTTCCCTTCAGATGAAAGATCAACTCCTGGGCTGGGCTGGGGATGTAGCTCAGTTGGTAGAGTGCTTGCCTTGCATGCACCAGGCCCTGGGTTCAATCCCCAGCGCGGTGTGTACACACACACACACACACACACACAAAATCAACTCTCCACTTTAGACCAGGAGGCAAAGAAAGCAATTGGATTTTTAAGGTTGGAGGAGTTTGAGAGTAGTTTCACACAAGGTCTTTATTGCAATCTCCATTCCTCCTGCACCCCAGGCAGCCTCCATGGGCCCTGGAAGGCAGCCGTGGCTGGTGTAGGCAGCAGGCAGGGTGCAGCTCCTGAAGATGAAGCTGGGCTGCAGAAATTCCTGGCAGCATTTCCCAGGGCAAGGGTAGGGTTGCCCTCCCACCTGCCCATGCCCCTGGACTCCTCCTCTCCTCATTCAGAGGGCACAGGGCTGGCACCTAGGCTTGCAGGTTTTCCTCTGATGGTGATCTCACCATGGATGGTCTCCAGGTTACTACTTGACTTGACTGTTGTAGGGGAAGCAGGCCTATTTGGCAGACGTCCATCTACTAGCTTCATTTGGAAACTGTCTCCCTCTTATGAATAATTGTGGAGGGTGGAGTGCTTTTGCCAGAATGCCTGAGTGTGCCTGTATCTGATGTCAAAGGGCAGCTGGGTTTGACTGGCCACTTGTAAAATTTTGTAAAAGGCTATAATTAAGGAAAATCACAGATCCTTATAGCAAGGTTGAATCTGGTGTTTAGAAAGTGAATACATTATATAGCGCCTTCATTAGCTCAAGGTTTAAGCCTCCTAAGACCATGGATCCATCCCACTGACTTCCAGTGTTCTGTGTGACTGACATGGTAGAAGTAGTAGTGCAAATGCCCTAGTTTTATGGGTCTACCGAGCTTCAAACAAAGAACAATCTCAGGCACACTGTCCGTAGAAGATGGGGACCAGGGACCACACATCTCTCCATTGAAGGATGCACATGGCAACATGACTACCTTTCCTAAATGACTGTGAGTCACTGAAAAAAAGTTGAAGAAAATGATTCCAGAGGTCCATATCAAACCCTGTGTTCACTTAAACCCCCACTTTGAGAAACCAGTTGCAGGAGATCCCTAGTTGGCATTCCCAGCAGGCTTCTTGCTTGTGGGCCATTTACCATGTGGGCACAGGTTCCTGGGTTCTGTTGGCCCAGATGAAAGGGGTCCCAGCCACTGAGTATCCCGAAGAGAGACTGTTCTAATTGTCTGCTACAGTGAGCTGTTGGCATGTGGAGAAGCAGGCATGGTAATGTGGGCAGGATTCCTAGCACATGGCATTTTTCAGGTAAACATTGAAGTGTCATAGAAATCATTTTTGCCCATCTGACATTGTTTCTTTGATTAATTTTTGTGTCTTGGCTTTATGCACTTGCTGCTGATTTGTGCTTCAGCAAGACCTCTGCTTGGGAGAAAAGGAGACATTCCTTCTGATAAGTCACCTGGTTGATGACCTGGTCACATTGACTCAGTTTCTCCTTGTAGGCCATGCGTATGTGGTGTGTATGTGTTGGAGGTAGCTTATTTTCTGTTTGAGATCAGGACTCACGGCCGGGTAGCCTAGTATTAAAATATTGCTGTTTTTGTTCCTTATATGTGTTAAACTTATTTTTTGACAGATGATTGGTTAAATTTTTGTGAAAAAATATAATTTTTCTTTCTGGCTAAAATTTTCTTATTCATCTGAATTTATTGAAAAATGTATTTAATTGACATAAATAGACATCAGATTTTCTTTCTTCTTTTTGTGGTGCTGAGGATTGAACCCAGGGCCTTGTGCATGCGAGGCAAGCACTCTAGCAACTGAGCCACATGCCCAGCCCCTGACATCAGATTTTCTGTGCCATTTATTCACTATGGAATATAAGAATGTTAAAGTTTTTTGAATTCCTTTTTTTTTTGGTTATTGTTATTTAGGAGAAAAACTTGATAACATGTTCTATGTTACTCATTCTCAAATGAGATTTAATAAGCATCTCATAAGTTTTCTCATCTATCTATGGCTTAAAACTCTAAAACTGCAGGATATTTTATGCAAACTTTATAGCTCAGTCTCCCCTCATCCCTCTTTTTTGAGGTACTGTGGATTGAATCCTGAGTAACATCCGCAGTTCTCTTTATTTTTTAATTTTGAGACAGGATGTCTCTAAGTTACTAAGCCTGGCCTTGAACTTATGATCCTCTTACCTCAGCCTCCCAAGTAGTTGGGATTTACAGGAATATACTCTACCTGGCACTCCCCAAATATTATAGATAAAAATAATGTCTTTCTTCATTTCCTTTGGGATAGGAAGGATTAATTTGGGGATGAAATTATCACTAAGACAACATCAGAATAAATAGTCACTGAACATACTCTGTCTAAAAATAGTTTCTATAATTACTTAAAAAATAAAACCTACTTAGGTTGATGTTAAAACTGCAAATATAATTGAAGTCATCATAATGTGTAATACTGAAATAAATCTGGATATGAAAAATATGTGACTAGCCTTTGCTTGTGGTTGTTAAGCATTGCTGCTCCATGGGAGGTACTTTTTTGGGGGGAGGGGTACCAGAATTGAACTCAGGGACACTGAGCCACATCCCTAGTCCTTTTTTTATATATTTTATTTTGAGACAGGGTCTCATTAACTTGTTTAGGGTCTTGCCAAGTTGCTGAGACTGGCCTTTAACTTGTTATCTTCCTGCTTCAGCTTCCCAAGTGCCTAGGATTACAGGTGTGCCTCTAGTTGGGAGGCACAGTTCACAATTGAGGAAACAAGGTCTCTCACCTGGGATTGTTGGGGCAGGTATAGATAGCTTACTGCTGGTCAGATTTGGATAGCTGAAATACTGAAGGAGGCAGTGAATTCTGATTGTGGAGTGTTACGCGGCCAGTGCTGGGGATTGAACCTAGGGCCTCATGTATGTTGGACAAGCACTGTATCTCTGGGCCACATCCCTGGCCCTTGACTGCAGAGGTGGAAATGCTTTAACAGGAGTAGAGGGTATTTAAATTAGTTGGGTGGGATTTGTGCAGGTTAAAGTGGGGATAGAGTATGCAGCACAGAAGGTGTAGGAATCCATGATACTGAAGGGTGTGGGTTCAGCATGGCTGGATTGCAGCATGTAAGAAGCTAAAGGCAGGACATGAGACTGCTTAATGAAATAGGTGGAAAGGAGATATATGAAAATATTTCAAATCCATTCAAGGCTCCTGAAAGCAGAGCCCAAACTCGGTTCATTTTTAGTTGATGGACTTTATCTAACCTCTGCTTTGGTGATAAATGCTTTTTTTAGCCTGTTGGGATCCAACAATGAAAACATTCTTAATTGTACCCAGGGGTGCTCTACTACTGAGCTACATCCCCCTTTTTATTTTTTATTTTGAAACAAGGTTTCACTAAGTTGCTGGGACTAACCTTGAACTTGCAATCTTCCTGCCTCACCCTCCTGAGTTACTGGGATTACAGGTGTGTGCCACTGTGCCTGCTTAATTGGGAGTCTTTTGGTAATTGACGTAAACAGTGCGAATAAGCTCCTACTTGTCCCTTTCACAAGCAGGTTTTTCTTCTACATCGGTGGAGAAAAATATTTCCCCAGAGCTGATTATATGCACTGACCTCAGACAGGGTTTTCTCTCCATGGGCAGAATGGCTAGGGTGGCTCCCTGAGTTCTTTCCTAATGGAAACATGAGGCCTGGTGTGTTGGTGAGAGGAAACAGGTTTCCTTACTTTTGTGTTTCTTGTTGGTAACAGTTGGGATCACAGGTGCTTTATAAGGTCTTCTGAAGAAAGCTTAGGCACTTTGTAGACTATTTATGAAAATTCCTTTTATAGATATTATTTTCTGTATGAACATTTGCATCCCGTGGCAGAAATTGGAAAACATCCACTTTGGTCCTATAGCTTATTATTCTCTTCCTCCTGAAAAATTCAATTAGTAATCAAAATTCATTAAATTAGGGGAGCATTTTTTTTTCTTAGCAGATTTATATTTCACTTTCTTTCTCCAAGTATTGGGATCATTCCAGATTTACCGTGGCATTATGGTTGGTCACAAGAAAATATTTCCTATTAAAGACCTGAAAGGTAAATTCAGGGAGGACTTAGGTTGTACTCACAGTGTGAGTTGCTTTTCCTGGGCTGGGGCAGAAAATTACTGCTTCACTCTGTTTTTTTGCAGTGCTGGGGATTGAATCTGGGGCCTCACACATGCTAGGCAAGGGCTTTACCACTGAACTACTTCCCCAGTACTGCTTTACTCTTTTTTTTTTTTTGGGTACCAGGAATTGAACTGAGCCACATCCCCAGCCTCTTTTTATATTTTATTTAGAGACATGGTCTCACGAAATTGCTTAGCATCTTGCTAAGTTGCTGAGGCTGGCTTTGAACTTGACATCTTCCTGCTTCAGTTGCCCAAACCACTGAGATTACAGGTGTGTGCCACCAGGACCAGCCTGATTTACTTTTAATTTGAATATTCTGTGAGAGTCTTTCAAGGAGCTAAGCACTCATGGATTAGTCCTGCATTTTATCGTTGACTTTCTCATTTGTATGATAGTAGGGAGATGGGAACCTAGTTTCTGTCAAGCACCTTTTATGTGCTAGGTGCCTTAGGTGAATTTTCTCTCTTTTAACCTTCCTTCTGATTGAGACACAGAAGGTACCAATTGGGCCCAAGGACTATGTCAAATTAAAAGGCAGGGCTTTGATTTGGACCCAGGTCGGGCTGATGCAGAGTTAGTGTTATTACTACTAGAACATATAAATTAATGTGATATTAGTGCATCTCTTTGAAATCTTTAGAGAGAAGAGATAATGTTTTCCTAAAGAAATCTGACTAATTTTGATTACTAACTTCAGGATCAAATATCTTCCCACTAAAGCAAGTGGAGAAACAGTGACCAAGTATGTAAAGCCCTTAATACAAATTTTCTTATCACTTTTATACTTAGAAATAAAGTGTATTGTAGGACTAAGAATTTGGCAGGTAGATAATAGGTGGAAAAATACTGTTTATTATTAGTGAAATTAGTAAAATTATTAATATTATTAAATAGTAAAAATTTTGTTGTTGATGTACCTAATTTGGTTATAACAAGGTTATTTTAAAATAAAAGATTGCAATAATAACATCCTCCTAGTGGTGTGATTTAAATGCAGACATAGCTAGTGCTAAGTTTTGTAACTTTTCAGAACGTTCAAATTGGCTTTGTTTATTTTTTGTGAAATCATTAAACAAGCCTTCCTTAATAGGCAAGTGTCCTCCCCCGCCCCCCGAATTTTACGGTCCAAAACACTCTTTTCTAAATGAATAAAAAAAGAGTTAAAAAAAATCATTAATCTCTGACAAGGGTCTGAGAAAGAGTTGCGGTTGGGTATTATTATTGCCTCATTTATAAACCAGGATCCCGAGTGACTGCATAAGGTCACAAAACAAGCCCGTGTTGAAGCCGGGACTGGAACCGACGTCTCCTGCCTCCCAGTCCCCGTCCAGGGCTGTTACCCCTCCCAGGGAGTTGACCAGTCATCACAGTTATTAATATCCCACTTGCCACATGCTACAAGCCATGAACATAAATATTTTGTTGGCATTTTATCTTCATGCTCCCCGTGTGCCAGGCTCCCTTTCTCTCTCCATTCACAGCCCCTTCTAATAACTCACATTCCTGTTTGAACACATTGGCCTTCATGTGAAAGTCACGCGTCACCCCAGCAAGGAACATTTCAGCATGCAGAGTTTGCACACTTTCATTTTGATCTCAAGGATTTTTTCTTTTTGGACTTCCTTGTGTGTGTATGTGTGAGTGTGTGTGTGTGTGTGTGTGTGCGCGCGCATGCGTGCACATGTAATAAGAATGGTAAGAAAATACATTGTACTACATTAATATCCAATGGCTTGGTCTATATATTAGGAAACAGTAAAACTATATTGCTCTTTAGTTTGTAATATAATATATATGCTCCCCAGATGTAACACAAAACTATGGTTTATTTAATAAGTGACTCATTATTACAATCTGGAAGTCAGAATACTAGGTAAGGAGTAGGTGTAGGCGGAAGTTATTTGCCTTTTCATTTGGCTTCCTCTCTGATACACTTTTCTTTGCAAATTGCAGATTTTTCTCTTTTCTTTCTTTCTTTTTCTTTTTTCTTTTTTCTTTTTTTTTTTGCAGTTTTCCCCCTGTCTCTGTAAAAATATACAAAATTGTCACAAAACATGAAATAATGTTACGGGAAAACATGACCAAATTTAAGAAATCTGGCTTAGGATGCTCTGAAATGTTATTGCTAAATGAATCTTTGAAGAAAATGAATTCCCTTACTGGAACCAAAGTAATTTATTATGCATTTCATGGGTGTCTGCCAAAAGAGTTACTAGCAATATGAAGATCTAATGGATATGAGTTAAATTCAAACTGGTAGCTCTCTTCATGTTTAGAACTACCTGTTAATTTTCTCTGAAATGTCCATAATTTAGAAAGGCACCTCCAAAGACAGGTGTTATCAATAGACAACACGTAGTTCAGCTACTTATCACATTGGGCTTTATGAAGGCCCAGTACTCATAGACTTTTTGAGAATGAGCACCAAAAAGTTATTTTGACCTCAGATTTTAAGAACCATTTGAGCAAATAACAATTTGAGCATTGATATCCATGTCCTATTGGGGATAAACAACCACAGGTGAGTAACTGCTGATATTTCACTGATCACGAGTGGCTTGGTGGTGTGCTGTCTGCCTGGGTTGTTGGAATCACAGGGTTTTACCAGAGCTGGGGCACACGCTCCAGAATCCTATTTTTCTTTTATTAAACACAAAGACTTTATTTTTAAAGCACTCATTAAATTTAGTTGCTTGATTTGTAGTGAGGCCTGTCTGTGGTCTGAAGTTCATTCTGGGGGTTCGTGGATTAACAGCTGAAAGGAAACAGATACAGCCAGCCAGGAGTTAGCTCCAGTTTGGTCTGTGCCATGATAGCGAACTGCCAAGGTTTTGCGAAGCCTCTGTTTTCCTTCTTCTATGAGGCGGGAAAAGTAATTCCTGCTATCTGGCCCTTAGGAGTGTTGTGTGGTATAATCAGCAGATGCCTGCAGATCTCTTTGAAGAGCAAAAAGAACAGCACTACTTAAATTTAATCTTGGGAGTGAATAGTGATGCATTTTATTTGCATGGCATTTTTTTTTTTCATCCCAAGACATTAGAAATAAATCCTTACTTTCCTAAAGGGGAAATTTAGAGATGTAGAGTTACTGTGTTAAGAAGGAACCATATTTTAAAGCTTTTTATTTGTCTGATGGCAACAGTTCTTCATTCCTTCTGATACTTGGTACTCTACCAATACTTCCTGTGGTGAAAGTGCTTTGAGAGCACCCCTTGGTCCGTTGAACATGGTGTGTTTTCTGTCATTGTGGTGGAAAGATTAAAATATTCATCCAATATCCTGAAAAGCCAGCTTTGTTACAAAAGTTTAGATCATAATTCACTAGGTTGCCTCAGGAATCTTTTTTTTTTTTTTTTTGGTACCGGGGATTGAACTCAGGGGCGCTCGACCACTGAGCCACATCCCCAGCCCTATTTTGTGTTTTATGTAGAGACAGGGTCTCACTGAGTTGCTTAGCGCCTCACCATTGCTGAGGCTGGCTTTGAACTCGCGATTCTCCTGTCTCAGCCTCCCTAAGTGCTGGGATTATAGGCTTGCGCCACCGCGCCCGGCTCTCAGGAATCTTGACCACTTCATTTGAGGACTAAAATAGAGTACTCCATTCTGGTCATTTCAGAAGATAAGCCTTTTCTTTAGTGCACCCATTGCTTTGAGTCATGGGACAAACCCTCTCTGGCCATCTATATTTGCACATCAGCATTTTGCTGATAATTGAAGCATACTGGTAAACTTGGAGTGCTGATTTCACCTCTCATGCTCGCTGCGGGTTTTTTTTTGTTTTTGTTTTTTTTGGTACCGGGGATTGAACCAAGGAGTGCTTAACCACTGGACTCATTTTCCTCAAGACAAAAGCTTCATATAATTCCAGCAGAGGGGCAACACTTTGAACTGGAAAAAAAAATGAGCCTCGTTTTTGTAGTGGAAGTGAAGATTTCCATGAAAGTGTGGCTCTTTTGCTGGAATTCATATGTAGCTTTTATTTTGAGGAAGGCAGCTATAAAGCACCACAGGAATCTAATATTCCTACCCCTTTTTAAAAATATTTAGAGACAGGATCTTACTAAGTTGCTTAGGGCCTCCCTAAGTTGCTAAGGCTGGCTTAGAACTTGCTATCCTCCTGTCTCAGCCTCCCAAACCACTGGGATTACAGGTGTGTGATATGGTGCCTGGCCATACTTGCTGTTTGAGTGTGCACATGTGCATAAAACATTCGGCTCCTTTGCCCAAAACAGCTTGTGGGTAAAGGGTAAAACAGCTTGTGGGTAAAGGGTTGTGCCCTCTTTCTTGAAAAGGGGCACCATCCTGTGGCATGGATATAACCTGGGCTGGGATAGAGGGACAGCCAGAGAAATCCCCAGTAAGGAATCTGCTAAACTACAAAAACATAATGAAACTGTTCTGCTGAAAACTGAGTTAAGTCATTAGCTAAAGGTGACAGATTCTTTTGCAAGAGAAGGTGCTCAAGTTCTCTTGCTTTATTAAACTGTAATAGGAGAATTTGAGGATTTTGTTGTGATTGATGATTTTCACATGTCCTTGTGGAGGCAGGATCCATATTCCCATATCTTTCACGTGTCTGTTCTCTTCTAAACTATTATCTGGTCACTTCTGTGTCTGGACCTGTTTTTCCTCCATCCAAACTGAAATGAGCCTCATTTTTGTAGTGGAAGTGAAGATTTCCATGGAAGTGTTGCCCCTCTGCTGGAATTCATATGGAGCTTTTATTTTGAGGAAGGCAGCTATAAAGCGCCACAGGAGTCTAACCTAGAGGTTACAAAAGCAGAGGAGCTTTGTTTGGCAGTCAGGGACCACTGGCTTCCCCTCCTCCAAAAGAGAGCTGTGGGCTGGGGGTGTAGCTCAGTGGAAGGGTGCTTTGCCCAGCATGCACAGTGCTCTGGGCTTGATCTCCAGCACCAGGCTGGGGGGCAGGGGGGAGAAAGAGCTAGAACCTCAAATTCACTTAGATACAAGTGAGAAAGGCCAATTAGTGGCCATAGCAGCAGACAGCCTGCTTGGAGCTCTGGAGGCAGTGTGATCACCACGATCTTAGCTCTGGGAACAACCGCCACACTTCTCACCTACACACAAGCTGGAGAACCCCACTTTATCCTTCCGGAAAGGATATACCTATAAAAAAGAAAAAAGGGCCTATGGGTTTCCCTTTTCTCGAATGTGTTTCCTTTCCAGTGCTGTCTCTATGGATCCCCATCAAGGCTGACTCCAGTTTAACTTTCAAAGAGATGTGAAGTCAAGGAAAAGAAAGAGGAATAATATTATTGGGTAGCCCGTTAGGAGTCAGATACATAATTTTTTTTTTGCGGGGGGTGGGAGGCGGTGCCAGGGATTGAACTCAGGGGCGCTCAACCCCTGAGCCACATCCCCAGCTCTATTTTGTATTTTTATTTAGAGACAGGGTCTCACTGAGTTGTTTAGTACCTTGCTTTTGCTGAGGCTGGCTTTGAACTCGTGATCCTCCTGCCTCAGCCTCTGGAGCTGCTGGGATTATAGGCATGTGCCACTGTGCCCGGCAGGAGCTAGAAACATTTGACTACGTGTGTATTAAATCAGAAGTCTGCTTTTCAGAGAAATGTCCAAAGTCAGTCAGGGCTTATTCTCAGAGGAGGCAAATCTGGGTGATCTATAGATAACTTGCCTGCTTCACAGGCTAGTGCATATTTTCCCAATCTACAGCAGCCCAGGTTCTCCCTGGAGCCATTTCTTCCTTTGGGAGGGAGTTTTCCAGCCCAGTGGCGCTGCCTGTCTCCCACCTACCCTGGCCTGCATGCAGTGCTAAGCCCAGGCTGGGTCTGGTGCTGATAACACATTCTTTCAACAGGAAGTGCCTCCATTTTCAGTTGTCTGTGGGAGGGTGGAGAGCAGATAAGCTGTGAATGGAAACACAGAACAGATTTCTGCTCCACCCTCGTATTGCACTTTGGTATTGCACTTTGATCGGGAGGGAGCAAGGACCTCCGCCTGGCCCCAGCTGCCTGCCTAGCCTCGGGAGGAAGGATGGGTCAGCTGCTGGGCATTCCGAAGAGCTCTTCTCCACGTTTGTTCAGGAACATTTGTTTAGGTTGATTGGGTTGGTGAAGGTTCTGCTTTTGCTATGTGGAGACGTCTGCCATCTGAAGTCTTTTGAAGGGTTTAATTAGATGTGGGAAAATACTGACCAACTGAAATTCATACTTTCTTTTTTACTCTGTGTGTGTGTGTACTGGCTCCAGGGTATGACAAGCCAGGTGTCTTCAGGAGAGTTGCTGAAGTTAGGTAGACCAGTTCTGATCCCATCTTCCTCTGAGGCATGGATGTAGTGATTTCCGTGTTTTGACTTGGATGCTGTGTTTCACATGTGCATGCCTAGCCAGTTCCCAGCCTATGCCAGGATGCATGGAGATGATTTCAGGGGTTCCTGGGGCAACTTCTGGCACCCCCTCCCTCTGTTAGTGCCCTCACTCTGATTCCTCCCTAGTTTTTCAAATTAATTTATGACCCTGCCCAGGCTGGCTTGAGTGCTTGTGCGTATTTCTGGTACTAATATCATCTAATCTTCCCTGAAGTTAGATTGTGTTAGCTGAGTGTGGTGGCACTGCCTATAATCCCAGCAAGTTGGGAGGCTGAGGCAGGAGGACTGCAAGTTTGAGGTCAGCCTCAGCAATTTAGCAAAGCCTGAGGCAATTTAGTGAGACCCTGTCTCAGTCTAAAGAAAATAAAAAGGTGTGGAGGTGTGGCTCAGTGGTTAAGCACTCCTGGGGTACAATTCCTGATACAAAAAAACAAAACAAAACCAAAAAACCCTCCAAGATAAAGTATGTGTAGCCAGTAGATTTGGCCTTTAAGTTGTCCCGTCTCTTGCTGCTCGTGGATTCCCTTGTAATAGTTAATGCTTGTGCATGGGACAAAGAATTCACATCCTGCTGTTTTTCACTTAACATTCTATGATTGGATTTCTTCCAGCTTGCTACATGTATTTTTTAAAATAATTGTATAATAGTTTATTGAGAGAATGTACCCTGCTTTTCCAAACCATTCCTGTACTATTAGACATTAGATTGTGTCCATGGTTTCCACTACCAGGAGTAGTCCTGCAGTGGATGGCTTCTTTTGTGGTGCCTTTCCTTCCTTTTGAATGATTTCCTTATAATGCATTTCTATAAATGAAATTACAGGATTAAGCAGTGTTTAAACTTCTTGATGGCTCTAGGCACTACCGCAAACTGCCACCCTCCATAAGGATTGTACCAGACTCTATAGTCCCATCAGCATGGACAAGGAGACTGGGGTAATCATCTTACACTGGCCATTGTGGTATTGTAAAAAAAATTTTTTTCTTTGTAGTATTTCATGTTTAAATATTATTATGTCCTCATTTGAAGGTTATGAAGCAATGGACACAGTTCTTGTTCCATTTTTTTCCTCCTAGTGCTGGACATTCAACTCAGGGCCTTAAGCCTGGTAGGAAAGCTCTCTACCAGTGAGCTATAGCCCTAGAGATCACTCACATAATTTGGGGTTTGTTAGCCCATTGACTGTATGACTCTGGGTGTGCCACGTAGCTTAACATTTTTTGGAGCGAGTACCAGGGATTGAACTCGGGGGCACTCCACTACTGAGCCACATCCCCAACCCTATTTTGTGTTTTATTTAGAGATAGGGTCTCACTGAGTTGCTTAATGCCTTGCTTTTGCTGAGGCTGGCTTTGATCTTGCAGTCCTCCTGCTTCAGCCTTCCAAGCTGCTGGAATATAGCTTAACTTTTTAAAAAAGAAAACATCAGTTATTTCAACAAGTAGCTTTTGGGATAGTTGCTCAGGTGGAAGAAAAACATTCCATGTTAAAAAAGGCTTTACATGAAGGTATGATAGCTAATTTTTACAACAACTTTATAATATAGGTGCCTCTTATTTCCATTTTGTAAGTCAGAACACTGAGGCACAGAATGTTTGATGCCTGTTCTGCTTGTTTATCTCGCTCACCCGATCACTTTCCATGTCCTTGCTGAGCCTTTCTGTTCCAGCTGGCTTCTCTTCTGATTGGGCCAGGTGCCTGCTGTGCCACATCCTGCATGTCCTCTTACTGGAACTGATGGTTCAACACGATAGGGCATCATGCTGATTATGTCACAAACATGATCTCAGTTAATTGTTGTAATCATACCTGTGGGAGGTAATGTGAGGATCTGCGTAGAGGAGGAGGCTGCAGGAGGTGCCTTCATTTAGTAGGTGACCCATCCAGGGCAGGACTTTGGAGCCCAGGCTCATTGCCACTGAGCTAGCTGTCTTGGCTGAGGAAGCCCCTGCAGTTCCTTTTCTGACTCTTGTGCTACTACCTTCCTGTCTCAGCAACTCACTGGTCACCATAGGCCACTGAGCGGTTTTGCTGTCTAGTGTCTAAGTGTCCCCTGTCAGGTGCTCCTAGTCCAAGTGCAGGGCTCTCAGTAAGGGCTTTGCTAACAGTGGTCCTGGTTGTTCACTGTGGTGAAGACAGCCATCTACTGTCTTAGCACTTCCTGGCTGTTCGGGTGGGCTGATTCCAAAATAGCACTTGCAGTGGTGAAGTCATTGAGACCTTCAGATGTGCCTTTTATGAGACAGATAGATCTATGCAAAGATGAGTGTACATCAGTCCTTATAAGGGAATTTGCTTTGTTCTAATTCACAGTTCTTCTTCTTTTTTTAATGGTACCAAGCTAGGGTAAGTGCTCTCTGGCCAAGCTATATCTCCAGCCCTTTCTTTTTGTTTTCTTTTTTTTCTATTTTGAGACAGGATCTCTCCACATTGCCCAGGATGACCTCAAACTTGCTTTTCTCCTGCTTCAGCCTCCCAAGTTGCTGGGATTACAGGCATGCACCACTGTGCCTGGCTTGATAGTTTCTTTCTAAAACAAACAATTCTTCTGTAATTGAATATCATCCTTTGGTTTGTTTCTTTGGGGGGTTATATCTGGTCCTGCATTGAATTTGCTTATAGTGGGAGATTCTGGAAATAAGAGCTAACATTAATCACCATGTTTATAAGTACAACCAAATCCTGAGTGTTCAGTTTGTTTGACAGGATTTTGCAGTTATTTCAAAGTTTTTGCAAGAATCTATTTTAAATTTCAGACATCTCAATGACTTTGTGAAAATTGCCTTTTATTCATGCATCCAAAGCCCTCACTCAGTTTTAGTTTTTACACTTGTGTTAGTTATTTAAACAAAAGTTTGGGTGTCCGGTACCACTGCTAGTTTTCATAAACCCTAGTTTTGCTAGGAAAGGGGAGGATCGGTACCTGTGGAGGAAGTCTGGGCACAGAGCAAGTTGGGGGACTAGAACTGCTGGGCTTTTCTCCTAGGGCTATTCCTCCACTTCATGGCGGTGTTGTGAGAAGCATAACGCCAACCAGATCCTGCTTGGAAAAAGGAGTCTAGTAGGACTATGTTGGCTTCTGGGTATGAAAGCTTAGCACACATCCATTTTATTTTAGTTCTCATATCTGGTGTTCTGGGTTTCTCTGAAGTGGCTCTAACAATCAGTTAGCCAGATAAAATCTCTTTGCAGGATTTAATTGGATTACATATGCAAAATTTGAAAAGTGAAGAAACTTCTATTTGTCTAATAAATATTCCAGAAGATAGGGAATGGAACCCTAAAAGCTTGGAAGAAATTAGGAGCTTCTGAGCATTTAGAAGGAAAAATACATGGTTAAAAAGTACATGTTATGGCTAGATTTTTGAGAAAGTCTTTCAAATGCAACTGTTTCTCAAACTGTAGTCTAAACAGATTCCAATTATTTTGGTTTGATTCTACTCAATTATGTAACGTTTAATATTTGGCTTTTCTCTATTGGGATGGGGAGGAATGAATGAAATGGAAAAGGTGAACTTTTGCCTCAAGAAATAATGGCCATACTCATGACAGATAGAGGATGTGAACGTTTTCTTTATGATGTGGTCTGCTGCAAACATGGCCTGTTCTTGTAAAGACTTAAGGTAAATGAGGTAGATATTAAAATCTGTCTATGCGTGGGTTTATTTCCATGAAGTCAGTGCACAAAAATTTCATGTATCAGGGAATGTTGAGCTGTGTAGCTTTTCTTTTTAGACTTTGACATAATCTGTGTGTGTGTGTGTGTGTGTGTGTGTGTGTGTGTGCGCGCGTGCATGTGTCTGCAGTGCTCTGCATTTTGTCTTTCAAAACGATTAGATTGTGTGAGCATCATTTAGGCCATGCAGTGTTTACCTGTGTGGTTTGGTTTGTTTCATTGTCAGACATCTTTGAGTTTGGCACGTTTATAAATAGGATTCCTTCAGTCCCCCTTTTCTTTGTTCAGTTTTGCACCTTGCTGAGTGGTCGGTTACTGAGTTTTAAAGTGAACAGCATCAGAGCTTATGGCATTGTGGAGCATCATGCAGCATGGTGAAAAGCTCCTGTTTGCTGTGGGCAGGGAAGAGCAAAGCAGACTGACTTTCTTTGTCCTGGGATGCTCCTGGGAACAGCCCTTGTCCTGGCTATACTGACCTCTCATTTGTTGGCTTTCCTTTTTTAGGGGGGGTGGTGGTGTAATTGAGCCCAGGGTGCTTAACCACTGAGCCACATTCCTACCCCTTTTAATTTTTTATTTTTGAGACTGAGCCTCGCTAATTTGCTGAAGCTGGCTTGGTTCCTCCTGCCTCAGCCTCCCTCGGATGACAGGCATGCGCCATGGCACCGGGCTCATTTGTTTTCCCATCTGTTGAACTAGCAGGATTGGGCCAGCAGACAAAGTGATGCATAACCATTTCTCCTTCTCTCTGTCCCCCCCCTGTTCTGCCAGGCGGGTGCCCCAGTGATGTCTGGTGCAGGAGAGGGCACCAACCCTGAGAACAGCGAGCTCAAGTATTCAGGTCAAGACGGGCTGTACATAGGCGTCAGTCTGGCCTCACCGGCGGAAGTCACATCCTCAGTGCGACAGGATTCCTGGTGTGCTCTGGCCCTGGCCTGAGCCCCTGCTGCCAGGAGGCAGGAAGGGCTCCACCGAAGTCCTTGCACCTCTTACGTCTGATTTTGTCCAGCAACCCAGTCTGTGGCAATGATGCAGGCAGAACATTCCTCTGATGTGTGATTTCTGTGCCTTTGTTTGAAAGAGATGTATTTCCCCACGAGGCTTGCTAAAGAATAGAAGATGAGGCTCCTCAGGGGAAAGGCCAGTGCAGCAGGAATGTGGCCTGCTCCTGGCCAGTGCCACCTCCAGCCAGCCTTCCTTTGGGTCAGCTCCTGCATAGCTTGCAAAAACTGAGACTAGGACCAGGACCTTGCCTGCTAAGGAAGATGGAGAGAGATTCTTTAAAACAAGGTTTTACGTGTATTGCCCCAAATCACGTGCTTCTTCTGATCGATTTCGGTTACTCCAGAATTTCTTCATCCCTGTCCCACATGCATTCATGGAGAAGATCATTGGAGGCCATCTGGTACACATCCTGGAGGCTGAGTGGGTTCCTGGATCTCTTGTCAAAATATTACTCAGTTTGCAAGACTGCATAGTAACTCTAATGTACACTGTGACTGACATTTCTCAAAGTTCATCTTGTGTGACTGATCTGAGGTCAGTCGGAATTTGTAAACAGGGTAGCAAACAAGATATTTTTCTTCCATGTATACAATAATTTTTTTAAAAAGTGCAATTTGCGTTGCAGCAATCAGTGTTAAATCATTTGCATAAGATTTAACAGCATTTTTATAATGAATGTAAACATTTTAACTTAATGGTACTTAAAATAATTTAAAAGAAAAATGTTAACTTAGACATTCTTATGCTTCTTTTGCATCTACATCCCATTTCTATATTCCCAATAGAAAACTATTTCAAGAACAAATCTTCTCTCAGGAAAATTGCCTTTCTCCATTTGTTAAGAATTTTTATACAAGAACACCAATATACACCCTTTCTTTTACTGTGGAACATGTGCTGGAAAAATTGCAACAAAACTTTACTACCTAACAAATAGCATTTGTAAATATTCTAGGCATCTGTAAACACTCTGATGAAGTCTGTATAGTCTGACTAACCCACAGGTTGGTTTACATTAATTTTTTAAAAATGGGATGTCATATGGAAAACTATTTCACCAGAGTTTTAAAAATAAAAAGGGTATTGTTTTGTCTTCTGTACAGTGAGTAGGCTTCCCTTTTACTTCATTTTGATGCTGCATATGGTTATAGATCTTCATATAAAACAAAGGCATGGGGCTGGGGTTGTGGCTCAGTGGTAGAGCGCTTGCCTCACATTCATGAGACACTGGGTTCGATCCTCAGCACCACATATAAATGAATAAAATAAAGGTCCATCAACAACTAAAAAAAGAATTTGAAAAAACAAAGGCATGTGGTGTTTGCAAACTGTCTTCAAGTCTTTTCAAAAATCCTCCTTTGGAAGCTGTTGCGTACTTTGGCTTAATTAAAGTTGGCACATGGAGTTATCACTTTCCAGTTGCACTGGGGAAAATTTTTATAGGTGAAAAGGACCCAGTATTGAATGACATTGTCTGAGAGTATAAGCATTTTGTTTAGGATCAATGCTTGAAAAACATTTTCCCGGGACTTATTTCCTTGTAAATGAAATAAGCTCGGTGGCCCAAGAACAGAATGGGTTCCTTTCTGGTTCTGCCGTTTTGTAGAGAGCCAAGAAATCTCAAAGCTCATCTAAGCTCACAGATAACTTAAATGATCGGAAGGGCCTCTTTGTTGTTTCATTGTTGGATTTCAGGAAATCAGGAGTCAGTTCCATAATATGAGATGGTGGTCTTTATCTTGGCCCCCTTAAATGTGAGGCATTTTGAACTTTTTTTCATTTGTTTATTATAGCCATTCTGCGGGGTTCAATCTGAATCTTTAACAGAAGGGAATCTTCCTTAGTGGGAGGTGCCTCTTTATGTTAGGAAATGGTAGGTGGTGTTGGTTGCCAATCTTGGGCTTGTATGTGCATGTGTGTGGATCTGGGGGTTTCACGGAAACCCACGAGCACCCTGCTCCGACACCAAAGGCTAGTGGTTCATAGTGCTGAGAATGGAATCAGACCTAGCCTTCAAATCCCTGCATGGCAATGAACCAGCCCTGTGAACTTGGGCCAGTTATCCAGTTTTCATTTTTCTAATTTTGCAAAAAAAAAGGCAAATGGAGTATAACTTACAGGCTTACCTGAGATAATCCATATAAAGCGAGCAGTGCCTGGTACATAGTAAGCATGAAGTGTTAACTTTGAAAGGCAGTGGCAAGCGCTCTCACAACACGGGTGCTTTGAATAACATCTTACTCCCTGTGGAGTGTCAGAAGTTTATGGTCTCTAAGAGTCTGATGTCCCTTAGGTCACCTGCACTTCTTGAATAAAGGCTGAGGAGAGAGAAATGAAGAGTTCCCTCAACCCAGGGGGTTGGCGGAGTTGGAGGGAGGATGCATGAGAGATTCCAGTCTGCCTGGGGCTGATAGTTTTATAGAACAGGGCTGCTCTGACAGCAAAAGAAAATTATTACCCTCATGAACTGATTTTTTTTCCTTCTCTCTTACGGTTCTTATTACTTTGAGTGCTTTCTGGTGGGTTGGGAGTTGTTAAAGTTAATATGCTTTGATAAAATTAATATGTTTTGATTGAAAAATGAATTTTTCTGATTGTGGCTTCCAAATGATCCTTTTTTGGGGGGATGGAGGGGATGGTTTCAAAAATTGCTCTTTCCAATCCTAGGATGTCATTAAATTGCTAAAGTCCCCTTTCCTTTTTTTAGAATACAAAGCGGGAAGATTTCTAGTTATCATGAAATAAATTGTAAGAGGCAGAGGAAAGGGAAGGGACTTTCTGTTGCCTGTCCTAGTACAACAAACTCCCCTAACCTGAGCCTTTTAAATGATGGCTTTCTTACCTGTGGTTCCATAAAGCAGAAGTTCCATAACTGGTTCCAAACACACAATCTCCACCACCCCCTCCCTGTAAGTGTGTCATACAGAAACAAAACCAGTGATCTCTCATGGTTGCTCCTTAGCTTAAAAGACCCATTAGTGTGGGTTACAGAATTTATGTCCTCTGTCACCCTTGGCTGATGTTAGGCCATCTTATATCAGTGAAGGCTCTGTCTGGAGTCTCTCTCTTCAGGGTCACTTCATGTTGCTTCCTGGTTCCTATAAGAGGGTCAGGAAAGCAAAGGGAGCCAATCATTTCCCCCCTGCAAATAAATTAACTTGCTCATGGGAAATGTTTTCCTGAGGCCTTAGAAATTTAGTGTAATTTCAGATCATAGATAAATTCACTGCTGGGAGGGCAACTCAGTAGTGACTGCTAGATTCCAGTTTGGGGCAGTGTGGTGGTTTTGGCATATTAAATTTTATGGGCTCGCATTGTCCATGGGTTCTTGCATCCTAGTGACTTTGAGAAGAAAATATGAGGGGTTGGGTGTGAGGGAAGGGGGAGTCAGAGGCAGACTTTTATTCACCATCAGGCAGCTCTGGCTGACTTTTGTTTCTGGATTAAAATAATAAATCAATACTAGTTATCTCCTGTTGCTTGGAGGCTCTAATTAGCAGTCAGGAATTTGATTATTTTATTTTTTGGTACTGGTGATTGCAACCAGGAGCCCTTTACCCCTGAGCTAATCCCTAGCACTTTTTAAATTTTTTTATTTTGAGACAGGGTCTGCATGAGTTGTTGAGGATGTCCTCAAACTTTTGATCCTCCTGTCTCAGCCTCCTAAATGCTAAGATCACAGGAATGCACCACTGTGCCCAGGAGAGTTTGATTATTTTAAGTGGGAAACAAATATAGAATAATTTGCTAGACAAAATCTTTCAAAATAAGGTCTCTGGGTCAAAATCTGGTACCTATGTCTCTGGCTACCTGAGGCCTTGCCCTGGATTCTGTGGTGGCTGAATGTTCAGCAGCTGGACTCTGAGCAGGCCACTTTGACTATGATCTCTGAGTAGGGCAATGATGTGCAAGAAGATGGTAGACATTGCAGGACACATGGAAGAGAGGAAATATGTTTTACTTGGTTCAGGTACAAGATATAGGTAGGCTGAAGGTCTACATAAGTTCAGGGACCTAGGGTATATAATTTTTAGTCATTCCAGACAGATCCTAAAGGACAGTTGTTAGCGCATTGCAGGTCCATGTTGAAGCTCTGAGACTCAGACATCTGAGTTAGCATCCATGCTCCCCCAAGTATCCTACAGCATCTCCCACATCTGCAGGAGCCAGATGACAGCTGGTACAATGCTGTTCTCAGCAGCTGTCACAGGGAAGTGACTGTTTCATAGCTGATGTTACTATTTTAGTTAAAGAGAGATTTATTTGGCTTTTTTTTGTGTGTGTGCTACCAGAGAATGAAACCAGGGTCCCTTTGCCACAGAGCTGCCATATCCACAGTCTTTTAAATTTATTTTTTAATTAATTAATTATTATTATTCTTTTACAGTAGAATTCACTTTGATATATTGTCCACAAAGGAAGTCCTTTTTATTTTGAGACAGGTTCGTGCTAAGTTGCTGAAGCTGGCCTCAAACTTGGCAATCCTCCTGCCTCATCCTCCTCAGTTGCTGAGATCACATATAGGCAACCCCATGGTGCTTGGTTGTTTTTTTTTTTTAAAGAATGAACATTTTTAAAATGGTTGAACTATAAGCAATTAAAGATGAAATAATGTTTTCTTAGTAGGAATGCTTACATTTCAGTTATCAGTGGTCCCCTCTGTTAATATAATTATCTAGACATCCAGTGACTTTTAGACAAAGTGTTTTCTCTCTCTGGACCTCCAGACATCCAGCAGTGTGGTCTCAAAGGTTCCCTCCATCTTCCTTTGCATCTCACAGTCCCAAGACAGATTCTGTGTTTAGTGATGGTGGGTCTGCGATGTGGTCTGGGTTCCCTGAGTTTGAGTTGCCCTATGAATAAGGGAGGAAGTGGAGTCTCCTATCTCTCTTTTTGCTGTCTCACCTCCTCATGGGATAGTCTGTGGAGACCAAGGCCATAGCAGATGAGAGCCCTGGTCATATTCATGAACACAGGGGATGGTAAGAAGTGCTACTGCCCCCAACACCCAGCCTGTCTGGTCTGAGGCTCCTGATATAAAACATACAGCAATACAAACCCAGACCGGAAAATGGAAAAGTCTGGTAGTGCCACAGTCCGCAGAACAAGGAAAAAACAGTTTTGCTTTGCTTGGCCCATTGCTTCAATATCTTGTGGTGGGTTTTTTTCTTGGAAACATCAACTTTGCGTTGTTTGCTTTCTGTGCCTTCTCTTCAGCTATTCCAGAGTTTTCCTCCCCGTCTCTCCTCCTGCTTCTAGAGACTTTGCCCGTATTTTTGTGAATTCTTATCCTTCAACATCCCAAGACTGAGATAATAATGGTAAATATTTAGATAGCACTTCCGATGTGCCAGTTTCTATACAAGGTACTCCACTCCCTTCCATACGTTTTACCAATATTTTTTTGTGAATTCTATTCCTTTGATGCTCCAAAGACTGGTCTGAGATAATAGTAAATATTGACATAGTACTTCCTATGTGCTGTTTCTATAGAAAGTCCTTCACATATACCAACTTATTTAATCCTTTTCCTGAGTAAACAAGGCGGCACTCTCTCCATTTTACAGATATGTCTATCGAGCACAGAGAAGTAAATTTGTCTAAGGTTCTACAGTGGCAGAGCTGGAATTGGAGCCCTGAAGTCTGGCTCCTGAGCTGCTCTGAATCTCTACAACATTATTGTCTTTTCATCTTTATTGAAAGATGATGAAATTGAAGAACATAGAGAGAAAGCCAGAACTTCTTGGGATTTGAGGCTTTGCCTTCTCTCTCCTAACATCTCAGAAACGTAGAGTTGTGAGTTGCTAACACAGGTATGCCTAGATTGAAGAAAATTAGGACACATGTACATTTCTTCCAGTTAGCTCTATGTTTAACCCTTGTTTTGTTGTTGTTTTTGTTTGTTTGTTACCCAGACTGGCCTCAAATTCCTGGGCTCAGGCAATCCTCCTGCCTCTTCTGAGTAGATGGGACTACAGATGTGTGTTCCTACGCCTGGCTTAGATATTTGCTTTCTAAGTGCCTGGCTGTTAGCTGGATAGTGGTGAGTTTGGAGGTATCCTCTATCTCTGGAGCAATTCCCTGCTCTTTTTCATGTAATTTCGAGTAAGTCTTGTGATGTTCTTATTTAGCTTGAAAAATTAGGGGAGAGCATTTTGCAAAATATAGAAAGCTGGAGGAATTATTAATAGTGGTTAAAATAGAGCAACAGAGAGCATGAGGAGTATCTCATTGTGGTGTAAAATCTTTCTGTGCTCCGCTGTGCCAAAGAATTTTTTTTTTTTTCAGGAAAACTTGCGTAAGATTTTGGCAGTGGTGTCTTGGGCTTTATCTTCTTTGGTGAGTGTTCATTACTGCTTACATCATTGTTGCTATTATTACTTTGATAAGCGTGCATTACCAGTGATGCTGTGCGCCAGGGTTTCACCAACTCCTGTGTGCATGAGAATCACACACAGTGCTTATTAAAATTGCACAGTCCTTCAGTCCTTCCCTGGAGAATCTGGTTTTGCAGGCCCTGTATCATACTGATGATGAAGCTGCACATTTTGGCCTTCACATTCATCAAATTTCTTGGCTAGTACAAAATTCAAAAGTTAAAAACCTAGAATGCAGTGGAAAATAATTGTCTTTTCCACCCCTGTTCTCCAGCCATTCAGTTCCTCTCCCAGATGTAACTTCGACTTCTTGCATAGATTATAGTTGTTAACTGGCAGTACACACATAAGTATATAAAAGTATCCATATTTCACTTTATTTTTACACGTGTGGTAGCATGTTATAAACATTGCATTTTGCTTTGTGTTCATTATTTAAATCAGCACCTTGTGCTGATCTGTTTAAGTAATGCTGCAATTAATATACGGTGTCTGTCATTTTGCATATATGCAAATGTACCTAAAAGATGAATTTTTAAAAGTGGCATTCATTACTGGGTCAAGAGGATCTCCTTTCCATTTGGATAGTTATTGCTAAATAGCTCTACAGAGGTTGTCTCATTAGTATTCCCACTGGGGATGTGATACTGTCTGTTTTCTCTTAGGCAAATGAATTTGTTATCAAACAAATCTTTGTCAGTCTTGTATTTCTGATTTTTGTTTTGCATTTATCTTATTGTGAGTGAGATTAAACAGCTTTTCCTGTGATTAAGAGCCATGGGTAGTTGCTGTTCCTTTTTGCCAATCTCTGTTTATATCTTCTGCCTGTTTTTTTTTTTTTGATCGGGTTATTGGTCTTTTTGACCTGAGAAGTTCTTTGCATGTTAAGGAAAGTAGGCTTTTGTTTGAAATACATTTTAAAGATATGTTTATTCCTCATTTACCACTTGATTTTATACTTTCAAAAATTATGCTCTTCTCTTTTTTTAAGGTAATTCAATTTGTCAGTCTTTTTTTTTGGTACTGGGGATTGAACTCAGGGGCACTCGACCACTGAGCCACATCCCCAGCCCTATTTTGTGTTTATGTAGAGACAGGGTCTCACTGAGTTGCTTAGCGCCTCGCCATTGCTGAGGCTGGCTTTGAACTTGCGATTCTCCTGTCTCAGCCTCCCTAAGTGCTGGGATTACAGACTTGAGCCACCGCGTCCGGCTAATTTGTCAGTCTTTATGGCTTCAAAGTTTTGTGAAATATTTATGAAAGCCTTCCCCCACTAAAGGGATTACTTTTAAAGATTTGTTTTCTTTTAGTATTTTTATGGTTTTATTTTTAAGGTTTGCAGTTTTTTTCCATGTGGAATTTTTGTTGTTGGTTGTTATGTAGACTATATATTCAATATTATATTTTTGCAAATGGCTACCTAATTATCCTACCATTATTTCCTGAATAATGCATTTCCCTCCTATTGATTATAAAAGGGAATTAAAATATATAAAATCTCATATGAATATGTATTCTTATATAACTTAGATGGATATATATTTACTACAACTATTTTGACTCTAATTTTGGATATTCTATTCTGTTCCAATGATTCATTTAATGCTTCAATACTATATTGTTTTATTATATTTTATAATGAATTTTAATATTGATGGGGTTTGTCATTTCTCACTAATCTTACTTAAAGAATTTTGGTCATTATTCTTATTTATTTTTTTCATACAAATTTTATTTTCTTTTTGCAGTGCTGGGGATTGAACCTGGGGCCTTGTACATGCTAGACAAGGGCTCTACCACTGAGCTGCACCCGCAGCCCTCCACATGAACTTCAGAATCAGCTTGTTCAGTTTAAAGAAGTCCTGTTGGTATTTTTATTGGAATAATATTAAAGTTTTAGATTAGCTCATGGAGAATTACTATCTTTATTTTGTTAAATCTTCCTGTCCAAGAGAAAGTATGTCTTTTTATTTGTTTAAAATTTTTCCTGCATCTACTAATGTTTTAAATATTTTTTCATATACATCTTCTGCATGTTTCTGGTTAAGTTTTTCTCTAGGTGTTTGACACTATTTGATGTCAGTATAACTTCTAACTCATTGTTGTGTTCATTAAGAGTATCTTTTTTTTTTTTGGTACTGGGGATTGAACTCAGGGGCACTCAACCACTGAGTCACATCCCCAGCCCTATTTTGTGTTTTTTTATGTAGAGACAGGGTCTCACTGAGTTGCTTAGCACCTCGCCATTGCTGAGGCTGGCTTTGAACTCGCGATTCTCCTGTCTCAGCCTCCCTAAGTGCTGGGATTACAGGCTTGAGCCACCGCGCCCGGCTCATTAAGAGTATCTTAATCTTCCTCAAAACCATTCTGAATTTCCATATCTTTCTTCAGCCAATTCTCTTGTGTTTTCTGAGGGAATTGGCAGTTTATTTGTATGGCTGGTGGTTCAGGTATTGGTGCACACTGTGCTCTTGATGTTTGATTAAGGAAATATACATACTGCACACTGCAATTATTCATTTAAATCATGGATTTATATAACTTTAGAGACTGACCCTTTCATCTATGCTGAGGGTCCAGATGAGGAAATCGAGCCTCAGAGAGGTTAAGTCCCAGATGATCAGTGTAGAACCCAGGTTTCTAGACTATGTGGCTCAATAGCCTTGGCTCTGAGCTAGGTTAAGAGGTCAGTGAATGAAACTTGAGAACCAAACACTATGAGCAAAAGCTTCGACATTGGCAGAGGCTGGCAACATCTTACTACTCTGAGCAATGCTTCTTCATTAATTGGTTTAGGAATTAACATGATCCTGAAACTTGGGCCAGAGAAGATTTTCAAAGATTGCAATGTCTCCAAACATTAGCTCCAAGTTTCCTCTGGGGAGTAGCACAAATGACTATTGGTCTCCAATGAATCATCATGCTGCATTTGCTGGAATGAATGAAACCACTGTGAGGGCAGGAAATTAGGACAAACACCTACGCTTGCTAAATCAAACAGCTTCCCTTTCTGAGTCTCTGGAGATCATTTATCACCAAATGGACAGATATGCTCTGCAAAGTTCTCACAGGCTTCACAGCTTGTAAGTAAGAAGGTGCATCCCTCATGCTCCCCTTTTGTTTGAAGCTGGCAGAGGGAGGACCTCTGGGTCTAATCACCGGGTTAATGACCAATAGCTGGGCTGGCTGGGAGAGAGTCGTGATTTCATTTGAATAAACTTGGTCAGCCCACTATACTTTATTCAGAGGACCCTAGATATTGAGATACAAGGCATCTTATTTATGGAAATCATGTTGGGAACACCTTTATGTCACCTGTAGTCTGTGTGGAATATATTGGTATAGATTACTATGTATTCGACACTTCTCATAATTTATTATTTCATGTACTCTTTATTTTTTTTTTTTTAATTTGGTGGTGCTAGGATTGAACCCAGGATCTCACCCCCAGTCCTCTTTCTTGTACTCTTACTATCCTTTGTATTTACACCAGGACTTCCTTTGTGTGGCTTTGATCTATTTTTCCATTTAAATTTTGTTGATTATTCTAGTCTCCAACACAAATTTCTGACTTTTTGATACTACTTAATTAAGTGGTACAATTTCCACTGGGGTCCTTCTAGAAGATGCCTCCTTTCCTTTATGAATGGCTTAGAGATACTTTTTATTTTGGAAATCACCATGGGAAGCCTTTGGCTGGTGTTTATATCTTGAATGGGGGCTTCTGATGGATCTGCCCCCCAGTTCAATCTTTTTTCCCCTTGACCTCTTTGGGAGGCATTTGACACCGTGACCCGTTCCATCTTTCCGCAAACCCTTTCTCCCTTTGACTTTCAGGACGCCATAGATAATCAGGAGTATGATGAGGTGGAAAGACCATGAATTTGTGGTCATGACCCTGTGGGTTTGAATCTTGGTTCTATACACCAACACTGAGGCTTGTACAAGTTACTTAATTTCCCCAGGCTGCAGAGTTCCCTCCCTCCTTTATTTTCTCCCTCCCTTTCTTCATGCAATCCTCCTGCCTCAGCCTTCTCAGTCTCTGGGATTACAGGTGTGCAACCAGCTCACAGGGTTCTCACTTGAAAAAGGAGAGCAACATTGCCCGTCTCACATCTCAGTCATCAGCCTTGATGCCCTATTCAGCTTCAGCTTTGAGAGTGTTGGAGCAGGGTTGGAAACCGTAGGCACGATCCTAGGCATGATCCTAGGACATTGCCTTCCACAGATAAACACTTGCTGATTTCTGCTTTTCACGTGCCGCTTGCAATAATATCATTTATTCATGTACCAAGTATGAGTGTTCTCTAGAGAGACAGAACCAAGGGGACACCACACACACACACACACACACACAAATATATATACACACACACACACACAGACATAGATATTTACAAACAGATATGTAGACAGATATAGATATTTATTTTGAGGAATTGGCTCATGTGATTGTAGAGGTTAGTAAGTCTGAAATCTGTTGTTCAGGCCAGTATGAATCTGGTGATTCAGCTAAGAGCTGATGTTGGAGTCTTAAGTCTACATTCTTCAGGGCAATAATTTGGAGGCTCAGGGAGAATTTCCATGTTGCAGTCTTGAGAATTTCTTCTTTGGGAAACCTGTCTTTTCTCTATGGCCTTTTTTTTTTTTTTTTTTTTTTTTTTGGTACTGGAGATTGAACTCAGAGGCACTCGACCACTGAGCCACATCCTCAGCCCTATTTTGTGTTTTATGTAGAGACAGGGTCTCACTGAGTTGCTTAGCGCCTCACCATTGCTGAGTCTGGCTTTGAACTCGCAATTCTTCTGTCTCAGCCTCCCTAAGTGCTGGGATTACAGGCTTGCGCCACTGCGCCCGGCTTCCACTGACTGAATGAGGCTCATCCACACAATGGAGGGTAATGTTCTTTGCTCTAAGTATACTGATAGAAATATTAATCTCTTCTAAAAAAATACCTTCATTGAAACATTTATGTTGGACTAAACAACTGGGTACCATAGTCCAGCCAAATTGACACTAAAATTAACTATCACACTCCATAAGCTGGGTCACTGATCCTTAGCAACTGGGCACAAGTTCAAAGTTAAAGGGCTTTACTGGTGAGGATGTTGAGATGGAGTATGGAGGGGCCTTAAGGATCTGTTAGAATTCTCTCCGGATCAGAGTTCTGTGCTGTTTCTTGAGGCCTCTCCTAGGGTTCTTACTTAGGGGAAGTTAGGTAGAAAGATGCCATCCTGAAGTCCAGGAGCTCCCTTTGGCTCAGGTCTGGGCTTAGTTTTGCCTTGTGTGATCCTGGGCAAGTCACTGGGTTCTTCTGGACCTCAGTTAATCCATCTATAAAGGGGAGCATTTAGGGCTTGATGCATTTTCTCTTTTCACTTTTTAATCCCACTTTTCTCTGCTCCTCTTTTTTAGTACCAGATTTGCATAGACTTGTTAGGAATTTCTGGCTTGTGATTGCTTCACTTTTTAAAAAATAGCTCAATATTTTTAAGCAACATTAAGAATCGACATCACATGTTTATTGACCAGAAAAGTGATACCTTTTTATCACTGATGTGATGATATCACTCATCTAGTAGAGCTCAATACATGTTTTTTGGATTAAAAATTTTTAAGTGTATATCTCATTATTTATATTCACAGCAGAAGCTCCTGGGCAATGGTAGATAGACCCTTTCTCTGTATTAACTATCTTGTGGTTTAGGGAACCCCTGAGTATGTTGGTGTATTAACTTTCTGTCCCTGTTACAAAATACCTAAGATAATCAAATTAATAGGAGAAAAGGTTTATTTTGGCTCATGGTTTAGAGATTTCAATTCCTGGTCACTTGGTCCTGTTGCTTTGGGCCTGTGGCCGCACAGTACATCATGGTAGGAGCATGTGATAGAGGAGGCCTGTTCACCTTACAGTGGCTAGGAAGAAAGAAAGATAGGAAGAAGTTGTGGAGCATTCCAGGGCATGCTCCAAATGACCTAACTTCCTTCCACTAGTTTCTACCTTCTGAAGATTCCATCACCTCCCCATGGTGCCCCAGGCTGGAGACCAAGCCTTCAACACAGAGATCTTTGGGGGACACTGAAGGCCCAAACTATAGCATTTGGAAAGAGCCAAGACTTTTCAATGAGAGAGATCTGGACTTCTATCCTGGCTCTTCTACTTATTGGTTCCGTGAACTTGGCCAGAATTTTTAATTTCCCTGAGTTTCTCACCTGCAAATGGAAGTAGTAGGATATCTCACAGAGTGGCTATGAAGTTAAATGAAATGCTGTTTGTGAACTGCCAAGCATAATGCTTGACACAGAGTTAACTCAAAATAAAAATAAGTCCCTTTCTCTCCCCTTAGATAGTTTCTGAAGTCCTGGACACTGTGGTGCCAGTAGGAAGTTCAAGAAAAGGGGCATGGGCTGGGGCTGTAGCTCAGTGGTAGAGCACTCGCCCAGCACGTGTGAGGCACTGGGTTCCATCCTCAGCACCACATAAAAATAAATAAGCAAATAGAGGTATTATGTCCTTCTACAACTAAAAAGAAATATTAAACAAAAGAAAAGAAGAAGCTCACTTTCCCTTTCCCAGGTGCCCAAGTGGCAAGGAACTTATCTGCCTTTTTTTTTTTTAACCACACCAGGGTGTGGTCACCACTGGAGCATATCACATCTGAAAGGGGAGAGTCAAGCCCTGAAGTTCTTTGCTTAACTTTTAAAACAGATAGTCTGTACTCTAGGAAATCACAGTTCTTCCCTTCTAGGAAGAAATGATGAATCATTACAGGAAATATTTTTTTTTCAAGTGTGTTACCAGTGCAGATCATTAAAAATAGAAGCTTCAGTTGAGAACAATTCTGGGAGGAGCCAGAGTGGAGGTGGGTTTACTAGGGTTGAAGTCACCATTTTTGAGGGTGTCAATTGTAGGCTTTAATCTGTCAGAATCTCTCCAAGGCCTCAAAAGACTTGAATAGTATATTGAAAAAAAGTAATTATGATGCAAGTTTATAGTATGTATCAGGCTCTGGGTTTAATTCCAACACTACAAAACCAAAAAATTAAAGCAAATAAAACAAAACAACCCTCCCCAAATCATACTTTTAAGACTTGAAATACCATCAATAATAAAGATAGGGATAATGGTAAATAATTTTCTCCATAACTAAAAGCACAAAAGAAAAACCCTTCTAGTTTGCAAAGATAGCATGGTACAGATGATAATGGATGTGTTGATTTATTTGTATGAATCATTATACAGTGTATAGATATATCAAATCATCATGTTATACACCTTGAATATATTAAATATTTGGCAATTGCATATTAAAAAAAAAAGATGACAGCGTGGGAATGGCTGGGCTTCTTGGGAGGCTGAGGCTGGTCCATACTGTTCCCTGCAGGGCTGAGCCTGAGGATTTGATCCTCCTTTTTCCAGAGCATCATTTGTCTTGGGCCAGAATGTACTCCCCTTTTCTCTGCACTGGTTTCTTTCAAACCTCAAATGGCTGTTAATTACCATTAATCAGTTTTCCCAAGTGGCTGTAAATTACCATTAGTCAGTTTCTTTCAATTATTTCGTTCTTTAAAGAGATATATTTTTCTCTCCTTTGAGATGGTTGGAGGTCACTTTGCTGCAGTCTTCATGTTGTTTATTTATTTGTTACAGTGCTGGGGTTCAAACCCAGAGCCTCATGCATGTTAGACCAGCACTCTACCACTGAGCCACACCCCCCAGCTCTCTGCATGTTATTTTATTCTTTTACTTTTTATTTGTTGGATACCAGGGATTATGTGCCCACTGAGCCACATCCCTAGATCTTTTTAAATGTTTAATTTTGAGACAAGTTCTTATTAAGTTGCTTAGGGCCTTGCTAATTTGCTGAGGCTGCCTTTGAATTTGTGATACTCCTGCCTCAGCCTCTGGAGTTACTGGGATTATAGGAGTGTGCCACCACATCCAGCCTCTGCATGTTATTTAATTGGCACTCCAAATGCCTGCATTTGGGAGTCAAGATGCCCTTGGTTCCCTTTTTCTGGGTTGGTTATTGCAGCAAACCAGCCAAGCTAACACAGACACTGGGCTCAACTCCTCTTTCTCACGGAGTAAGCATAGCTGTTTGGACAGAGCCGATTTCATCCAAAGGCCAGTGGGCTTGGGCACCATGCTCTTGTTTTACAGAATGGGAAGGCCAGCTCTGTCTTCTCTTCCCTCTAGATCTCTTTCTGCACTGGATGCTTTCCCACTCCTGAGAACTTCTTTAGGACTGACTGACATTTATGTGGTAAGGGAAGGAGATGAGATGGCGAGAGAAAACAGGAAAGAAAACTTGTTTCTCAGTCTGCTCTCTCCCCGTTTAGTGCAGGATGGGACTAGAAGGGACTGTAGCTTGCGCGTTGCAAAGCCACTTCTTGTCTCTGGCCTCTGGGGTGGACCCTTGGGAGGGATATCGCTCTATTCTGCTCATCTGATCTCTCCTTTGGGCAGTCCAGGGAAAGGGGTCTCTGTGGCCAGCGTCATTTCTGAACACATAAAGGTTGAGCCCTTTGGCAGACAAGAGCTGTTCACAAATTCTGTTCTTGGAGGTTTGTGCTCACATTCCAGAAGGGTCAGGAAACAGGAAGCCAAACAAAGGACAGAAGCACAGAGGAAGAGACCAAAAGAGAGCGAGACAAGGAAAGAGTGAGGTACTTCCAAATCAGACCTAGCAGGCTCATCCTGCTGACTTTGAGTAGAGGAGGCAATTGAAATTGAGGAGTTTTTTAAATTGAATATTTTTATTTTAATGAGATACACAAACAAAACAATATGTATCTCCCATATGCACAATTTAAAGATAATAACAATACAAATACCCAGGTCCCACCACGCAGCTTTAGCAATAGAGTAGTACCAGAGTCTTTGAACCCTTCATGGCGGTGGGGGGCAGTTTTCAGGTACCTATGGCTATTTAATGAACTTCTGAGTGTCTAAATCCACCACAAATTTTACATTTAAATATGTCTAATTATCACCTCTTTGGCAACCTCCAGCTAACAACTGGTCTTGGTGAGTTGAAGGATTCCCTTCCTCCCTAACACCTTTCCATTAGCCTCGCACCAACCCTGGCCACCACTGAGGACTTTCCCCAACTTATGTCTGTCTATAAAAAAAGATTGAAAATCCACGCAGGGAGACCTCTTCCTGTTAATAGCATGTTTAGCTCCCCCATTCTTAATTTCTGTGGATATTAGGGCCAGGAATCTTTATAGGCTTAAGGCAGAGCAACTAAACACCTGCCCCACCAGGGCAGATAAGGCATGTCTAGTTTAGGGGTAGGGGAGGGGAAGGGGTAGGTAAGTTGCCAAAAAATGATTTTTCTTCCTTTAATATGCAGGTGTTGAAGCTTGCAACAAAGCTCTTTCTTTTTCCTCATTTGGCCTTTTCCAGAAGTATATTGTGAAATGATTTCATGTGTTTTGTGTGGGCGACCTTGGGAACCACAGGCTGGGGTGGCTGGAGGGCGCAAATAGAACTGGGACTGTCTTAAGACATGGGGCTGAGCCACCTTTCTGAGCAGTCCTGAGCTAAAAATCAGGATGCCTACAGCTAAATACCTGCAAGTCAAGATCAGAATGCCATCTTACCCTCACCCATCACTGAAAACCAGGGCGTGATGGTGGCACCCATGTACATCATAGTGCACATACCTGCCAACCCACCATTTCCTGGATGTCACGAGGCACCATTGCTAAGGTCTTGAGGCACCCTCCACCACATTCCTGTAGCTAGCCTGCTGGCTGAACTTGGGCCAACTTGCTCTCCTGCTTTCCCTGATTCTTCAGCTGGGCCTTGAGAGTAATGGTGTGAGATCAAGCGTCTTCCTCGCCCTGGGGTCAGAGTAGCCTGTACTCTTCCCAGTCTTATTGCCCAGCATTCCCATGATCCCACACTACTGGGTGGAACTTTTTTTGGGTCCTGGATTCAGATGAAAATGTGGGCTTGAGGCGGCTGCTCCCTCTTCTCTTTCTTGTCCTCCTTCTTCCTCTTTCCTTTTATCCTTCCTCTTCTTCTTCCCCGCCTCCTCCCCCTCCTCTTCCTCCTTCTTCTACATAACCTTTTTGTGTTTTGTTATTATTGATGGCCAGTGTCTGGGACGAAGAGAAGCAGCTTCTTCTTGTTTCTCTTTATGGAAATGCAGGTTGCTTTAGGTCAATGGGTCCTGCCAACTCTAGGACCTGAGCGAAGGATCTGGTCCTGAGTCCCCTATAGCTGGTAGAGGATCTCAGAGCCATTAACAATGCCCAGAGGATGAAGTCACTGGTCAGTCTGGTGGAGATGAAGCCATCAGGTAACAGGAGGTGACCTTGACCTTGGGCCTGAAGTTATTTGGACTTGGTGGAAGTTTGTATGTGTATAGGTCTATGCATTTTTCTGGGGAAAACTCCATTGATTTCATCAGATTCTCAAAGCCACTTGTAACCCAAAATAGATTAAGAACCAGTAATCAGTTCTGATTGCTAGTTTATAAGAAAATAAGGATATACAGATTTTTAAAATAAATCTAAAATTATAAGAATGCCCTTAATTCTGGGATTATCTCCTTTTTTGGTATTATAATATCTTTTCCTTTTGTGGGATAATTGTTAGGTCGGCTGGAGATCTCGCGCGAGGTGGATGCAGAGCGTACAACATGGCGAGCTCCACGTGGCAGCAGCAGATGTGGGACATGCAGCCTGGTGGATTCTGCGCAGCTGCGGCGGGTGTAGGGCTCGATTTGGAGCAGCTTCGGGGAATGAAGCATCAAGCAGCCCGCCCTGCGCAAAGGAACAGCCTACCAGACGCTGATATGTAAGCAGCAATGGCACCTCCTACCAATCGGTGGACTTTTCCTGACTCATCCCAGAAGGACTCTGACCTCGGCAGGATCCCCTGACCAATCCCAGGGGACGCAGGACTCCAGATACCTCCTCTTCCTATCTCATAGCCCCTCCATTCCTGCCTTAAGCCCTCCCCTTCCTGACCGGGCCCTTTAAATTTTCTTTACCATGGAGCACGTGTGCCACTCTCCTGGACACACACTGATGGACGGGAGAGTTCAGCCCGAGAGCGGGTATTTCCAGTAAAGCCTGGACCAGCGGTTTTAATTCGCCTCCTTTTGGTCATCTGGCTTTACAATAATGGTGCTAATGAATGGTAATTCTTTAATTAATTTGTTTTAAAAAATTCAAAAATTTATTTATTCTACTTAGGTATAGATGACAGCAGAATGCATTTTGATTCAATGTACACAAATGGAGCACAACTTTTCATTTTTCTGGTTGTACAATGAAGTAGAGTCATACTATATGTGCAGTCATACATGAACCTAGGGCAATGATGTTCATCTCATTCCACCATCTTTCCTGCCCCCATGTCCCCTCCCCTCCCCTCCCCTCCCCTCCCTTCCCTTTGATGTGCCCTCCCCCATTATGGATTAGCATCCACTTATCAGAGAGAACATTCGGCCTTTGATTTTTTGGGATTGGCTTACTTCACTTAGCATGATATTCTCCAACTCCATCCATTTACCTGCAAATGCCATAATTTTATTCTCTTTCATTGCTGAGTAATATTCCATTGTGTATATATACCACAGTTTCTTTATCCATTCATCTATTGAAGGGCATCTAGGTTGGTTCCACAATTTAGTTATTGTGAATTGAGCTGCTATGAATATTGAAGTGGCTGCATCACTGTAGTATCTGTTTTGTAAAGTCCTTTGTGTATAGACCGAGGAGTGGGATAGCTGGGTCAAATGGTGGTTCCATTCCAAGTTTTCTAAGGAATCTCCCATACTGCATTCCAGATTGGTTGCACAAATTTGCAGTCCCACCAGCAATGTATGAGCGTGCCTTTTCCCCCACATCCTCACGACACTTGTTGTTTATATTCTTTTTTTTTTTTTGATACCGGGGATTGACTCAGGGGCACTTGACCACTGAGCCACATCCCCAGCCCTATTTTGTGTTTTATGTAGAGACAGGGTCTCACTGAGTTGCTTAGCACCTCGCTGTTGTGTGTCTCAGCCTCCCTAAGTGCTGGGATTACAGGTGTTTGTATTCTTGATAACTGCCATTCTGACTGGCATGAGATGAAATGTTTGATTTGCATTTCTTTAATTGCTAGAGATGTTGAACATTTTTTCATATGTCTGTTGATCGATTGTATATCTTCTTCTGAGAAGTATTCAGCTCCTTAGCCTATTTATTGATTGGGTTGTTTTTTTTTTTTTT
>PVHX01011484.1:0-63960 GCA_004024805.1 Geosciurus inauris
TGTGCATCTCATTCTACCATCTTTCCTACCTTCACGTCCCCTTCCCTCCCTCCTTAACCAAAGTTCCTCCATTATTCCTGCACCACCCTCCATTATGGATCAGCATCCACTTATCAGAGAGAACATTTAGCCTTTGGTATTGGCTTACTTTACTTAGCATGATATTCTCCAACTCCATCCATTTACCTGCAAATGCCATGATTTTATTCTGTTTCATTGATGAGTAATATTCCATTGTGTATATATACCACAGTTTCTTTATTCATTCATCCATTGAAGGGCATCTAGGTTGGTTCCACAGTTTAGCTATTGTGAATTGAACTGCTATAAACATTGAAGTGGCTGCATCTCTGTAGTATGCTGTTAATCCTTTCGGACTTAAAGGAGTGGGATAGTAGGTCAAATGGTGGTTCCATTCCAAGTTTTCTAAGGAATCTCCATACTGCTTTCCAGATTGGTTGCACCAGTTTGCAGTCCCACCAATAATATATGAGTGTGCCTTTTCCTCTATCCTCGCCAACATTTATTGTTGTTTGTAGTCTTGATAATTGCCATTCTGACTGGTGTGAGATGAAATCTTAGAGTAGTTTTGATTTGCATTTCTCTAATTGCTAGAGATGTTGAACATTTTTTCATATATCTGTTGATTGATTGTATATCTTCTTCTGAGAATTGTCTGTTCTGTTCCTTAGCCCATTTATTGATTGTGGGTTGTTTGTGGGGGTTTTTTGGTGTTAAGTTTTTTGAGTTATTTATATATTAGTGGTCTACCTGATGTGTGTGTGGCAAAAATTTGCTCCCAAAATGTAAGCTCTCTGTTCATCTCATTGATTGTTTCTTTTTCTGAGAAGAAGATTTTTAGTTTGAATCCATCCCATTTACTGATTCCTGATTTTATTTCTTGCACTTTAGGAGTCTTGTTAAGGAAGTTGGGGCAGCGCTGAAACTCTGGGTGGGCAGCTGTGGTGATGCTGCCCAGACAAGCTGGGAGCAGCCTACCTTCCTCTCAGCAGCTCTGAATAGCCCATCCTTCCTGAGGGAGCCAGTCCCTCCTCCAGCCCACCTGAGCCATGCCCATCCCAGCCACTGTGGACAAGCTGGGTACAAATTACTTCTTTAAAAGCAGCTGAATGAGCTGAGCATGGTGATGCAAGCCTGTAATCCCAGCACTTAGGGAGGCTGAGACAGGAGAGTTGCAAGTTCAAAGCCAGCCTCAGCAACAGTGAGGTGCTAAGCAACTCAGTGAGACCCTGTCTCTACATAAAATACAAGATAGAGCTGGGGACATGGCTCACTGGTCGAGTGCCCCTGAGTTCAATCCCTGGTACCAAAAAAAAAAAAGGGTGCATGGCCTGAAGCTGTTCGCCTCCCATACAAGTGAGCTGGAAGAATTTGCATCTCTATCATCCAGTGAGGAACTTTCACAGATAGCTGCCAGAACATTGCTGCTGATTAATAATGACATCCACCTGCATTTTGTCATTCTGTACAGCCCCACTCCATCTTGCCACACGGACAATCCTCCTAAAATGACCCAGGACTCTTGGAAGACCTTTAAGATGCAGATGATAGTATAGACAAAGGGCTGGTGGTGGTTTAGAAGAAAACCTTACATTATAATTAAAGTGGGGCTGAATTGTACCAACCTAAGTTTTACCTCTCTTTGTTCAGGAAATTAAATATTTACCACACCCTGTTATATTTCTTTGTATCTTTGCACCAGATACAGTTAGAAGACCGTTATTAAAATACATTTTTGTTGAATTCAGTTGAGTTTATTTGAAATTCAATACTGCTTGCCACTCTGGTCAATAGGCCATACCTTCCTATTGGTCATGTTCCTGACCCTTAGTTCCTAGTCAGTTCTGTCTGAGGTTAAAGCAACAAATGTCTCTGTATCTTTGATTCTAGGTACTGAAGTTTCCATGTCAGAAAACGCAAATTTTTAAAAAGGTGAACCTAAGCTTTAGAAATCTTCCCCAATTCCAGCAACTATATTCATAGATAGCGATATGTACCTTTGAATCCCAAATGAGGGCATATTGAAAGAGGTTGAAAGTCATGGACATGTCAACAAAGCCCAATAATTAAAGTTATTAAGAATTCCAGGGTTGACATTTGAGAAACAAAGGCTATGCCACTTGCTTTCTGTAATACCTTGAATAAGTGATTAACTTTTCTATCCCTCAGTTCTTTATTTACACCATGGGAATAATAAAGTTTCCAGAACCTAGAGTTGCTCTGAAGTTCAATAAGATGATACCTATGAAGGGTTCAAAAAAAGTCTCCAGCAGGAAAGCTGGAACTGTTAGCCACTAAATCATGTGGCTTCCTTTCAGAGATTAGAAAAAGAGGGTGGGATGAGCTGTATGTGACTGCCTATGAATCAGAATCTCAACCTACAAGTCCAAGTTCCTCTTTTAAGGAGTGCAGCAGGTGTGAATCATGCCTGAGAGTCTCTGGCCAGGAGCATCAATCATTGCTCTAGAACCACCACCATCTTGGAAAATCCACCAGATGAGGCAACACAGTCCACTGAGCACTCTGTCACTTCACTGGGAAGAGATCAGTGACCTGTGGCCAAGAGGGAGCGTCTGGCAGGCAGCAGAATGCAAAATTAGTTTGAGTCATTTCAGGCTCATTAACACCATCTGCTGTGTCTATCTAGGCTTGGTCAGCTGGAGAGGACTCCTAGGTTATTGACACCATGGGGACCTTGTAGGAAGTTATTTTCTGGCTGTTCTATGATCGGTGCTCTGTGGAAAAGACCTCTATGAAGGGATACCCATTATCCACTTTGGTTAGGAGTACTAGTCATTCTCGTGTTATAATTTGGGGCATATCACAAGGATTTCCCACTCCCAAAGCCTTCAATTTCCCCCAATAGTTTACCATTCAACCACTGTACCTGCTTTTACCTATCTGATGTTTCAAACAATTCTGTCACTATTTCAAATGAAAAGATAAAAATAGGTGCATTGTTCTCTGAGGTCACCATTAAGTAAGTTTCCTTACTATTTCCTTACCCAGGAGTAGTATTACCTGTAATCTTCTTTTAAAATGTTTTTATTAGTGTATTAGAGTGATACATAAAAGTGGGATTCCTTGTGACACATTCCTTTGTGCATTCCATGCACAAAACATAATTTAATCAATTTCATTCCTCAGTACCTCCCCTTTCCATTCCCTTCTCCCTCCCCCGGTCCCATTCCTTTACTCTACTGGTCTAATCTTCTTTTTGCACACTTTCTTTCTCCCAAACTATTGCTCATTTGTTTATTCAAAAATAGTTTATAGGTGCTTGTAGGCTAGGCTCTGTGCTAGGTGCTGAGAATATAGTCATGAATAAGACAGATGAGACCCTAGCTCTCCTGGAGAGTCTGTTTTATTGCAAATTTTCTGAAACAATGCATATATAAAATAAGTTCAGATGGTAAAAAGAGGCTGCATGGCACAGGGGATATGAACTGGTCTGCAGGTCCAAACTGGCTAGGTTCAATTTGTGACAACTTCCCTGGATAGTTGTGTGGTCATGGTTCGGTTAATGAGCTTCTACAGAATGGTTCTTGATTTATGAAATGGAGATTATACCACTTATATGAAGCATTTGAGCATATTTCTGGTATTATTAATCACATGAAAAACTTGAAGAATGTTTTAATTAGAGGGAACAGTAAGCACAAATGTTCTGTGGTGGAAAGCAGGTAAATGATTCTAGTTACTAAAAGAAGGTCCTTGTGTCTGTGATACACCAAAGTTAAAAGTGATGAGATGAGACTGAGTGAGCAGTTAGGCTCGCCCCAGTCATGATGATCTTGCAGGCCATGTTGAAAACTCTGGATTTTATTTCTAATTTGGTTAGATGTTAGCCTCTGCCTGGAGTTAGTTTTCCTCACCAGAGGCTTTTACCTTTCCCCTACTGGAATCCTAGCCATACTTCAAACTCAGTTCTTGAATCATTTTTTCTATGAAGTCTTTATTTTCATACCCATCAGCAAAACTAGCTACTACCTTCTTGGAGCTCCAATGATAAGATTAGTTATGTTCGTGTTCGTTTCCTTCATTCATTGTGAGTGTGAGGTCAGGGATTGCGCCCCATTCATTTTAGAATCATCTAGCTAAGTGTGCAGCACACAAGCACACTATATATTCTTTGAATGATTGATGGATGAATGAACAAGTGAATGAATGATATCAACTTGAGCTTTTTAGACAAAGGTGCTAATTGAAAATCCAGACTTAGAGGGAATAGTGTATAGCCCAAGTAGGTGTCACTTGGAGCAAAAAGAGACCATGGAGGCACCAGGGAAAACAGGAAAACAGCAAAGAGATGAGAACTGGAACAGAATTCTGTCCTTTGACAGAGGTTGCACTTCTTATTCTCAGTTCTAGCCCTAGCTATTATCATGTGAGCTTTGGAAAATTACTAAAAAAAAAAAAACAAAAAAACTATTCAGTAAAAATCGTAGCGTTTCCCGTATCCAGATGTTTGACTTACAATAAACTCCAATCTCTTTAACTTGGGTGAAGCAAACAAGAGAAAAACAAACAAATCCTACCAAAACAAGAAAATAAATACAAACCAAGAAACAGAAGTTAGAGAAAAACAGCCTTAGACTAAAGAAGTGATTATAAAACCAACAGACCTCAGAGCAAGATTGCCTTCAGGGAATAGCCCACTTATTTCCTTCTCTTCTTTCCCTTCTTCCTCTTCCTTTCTTCCTCCTCTCTGCCTTCCTCCCTTTCTCCCCACCTCTGATCCTCCTTCTCTCCCTTCCTCCCTTTTCCCCTTCCTTTCTCTGTTCCTTTCCTTCTTCTCATGCTTCTTCCTCAAATATTTATGAGCACCTATTTGGGGTCAAACACAGAGCCGGCATTAGGGATAAAGCAGTAAAAAGGACAGATGTGTCCATGTCTTAAGGCGCTTCCATTCCCCTTTGTTCCTGTCTTCCTGCCCTCCTCCTGATCTATCTCCCTTCCTTATTGTAGTAGGAAAAATCACCAAATTTTGAAATCAAAGTTTTAGTGTTTAAATCTTCTGTCTCCAAATTAGGAATTTTTCTCTCCCTTGAACTATGAAAGTTCTAAGTCCAGGTATCAGAAGTCACTGTAAAAGTATGAAAGAGGATGACACAGGAATACTGGAGACAAGGGATGAAGTCTTGACTTTGACCCATATGCCCTTGGGCAGGTCCTGTGACTTCTCTAGCCCTCTGTCTCTTCATCTATAAGGGACAGGTATTGTCTTTTTCAACATTCTGTGGCTCTGGTGGCACCTTTCAAAGTGAGAATTCAGCCAATCTCCCTGGTTCAAGTGCTATGGTATTTGATACAACTAGCAGATGCCACATCTGCCAGTCTGTTATAACACCTGCTGGGAAAGAACTTTAAAGATCTTAATAAAACACAGATCTTTTCATTTCTCTCATGAAGAGACTGACTTTAAAGCCAGGAAGAGAGAACAATGTGCAATTTGATAGGATTCAGAACATCAAAGGTGATTGAGTTGGTGTTTGGAACAATCTCTCAGGTCAAATCTAATTTTATATCAGCTGATATTTCCCAACATTCTCAGCATAACCATTAATTCCTTGTTAGGAGTTTGTAAGTGCAACTGCTGAGGAGACCCCCAGCAGAGGGTCCAGAAGATGGCTTCTGTCTTTGTGGCTGTTGCGGCTGGAGCACTTAGTTAGATTTAAATCTTGAGAGTTGTAGACTAACACAGAAGAAAGAGTCAGGAATTATTTCTTCAAATCTTGACTCTATCCCAGGTACTCAGAGATTTTCCTTCACAAGGGCTTTCCCAGTTGGACTTGACAGTTTTGTGTACTGCCTTCCAGAAGACTTTATTACTGAAGAGGGATGGGAAGAAGGTTGGGTTGTGGACAGTAGGGTACTTCCTACACTTGTAAAATTAAAAGAAAAATTACAAGGAAACCAACTTTCCAAAACAGCTGGGAGACCATCAAGGGAGAAGGACTTCTACACAATTCCAGCTGCTGCCTGGACAGTGAACTTTGTGCACCTCCCTGCTTTGACCAGAATGACAGGAATAACTGACCTCACAATTATATTGTGTCCAGAGTCTCAAGATGCATAGCAAGAGATTACCGGACTCTTGTATTAAGGACATTTCCATTTTGTTTATATGTTATTTTCTTCCCTTTCCTTGTTCCTTCTTGATCTTCAACAGTCCATAGAAGCTTCCCCACCTTACCTGAAACACTGATTTGGAACTATATAAACCTGTGTCTCCTGGATCACAATTCCTGTGATCCCCCAAATAAAGTTCATTTTAAAAAACTGTTGTAGTTTCTGAGTTTGGATTGATTGGTGGGCTCTAAAGGAGGCAATGTTGACAAGCAGAAGTATCCGCAGGGCACAAGGACTCTGCACACAGCCATGTCACTGACTTGGAGAAAAGGATCAGCCTGAAGTTCAGGAGTCACTGAGAACTGTAGCAGGATAATATAGCCAGGCAGTAAAGGCCCTATGTCCACAGCAAACTCTCTTGCATTGCACAAGGAAAGCTGGATAGAGAAGAACAAGCAAGAACACAGCCAGAGTCTCAAAAACCCCTCACTTGACAATCGGTTTTGCAACAGATTGTGTGTCTGCCAAACCCTTGCCAGAAAGACAAAGGAGCAGGGCAAGTTTATGATTAGCCAAACACATAAGAAAGCCCTCTACATTTTGAGATATTTCCTCATCTTTTATCCATATTATGTTCTCACCCTACTGAGGCAATAATGGTTTTTGCTCTCATAAGTATTCCTAGCCTATTCTCCTAACTTGGAAACGAGCATGGCAGATTCCCTGCCCTACATCTCCTTCGCCTGTGCACATCCCAGGTTCCACTTGAAGAACTCTGTGCCTTTTCTATGGTTCCTGACTTGTTGGAGTGGAGCAAGATATGTAGTAATGCCAAGGAGATATTTTCTGGACTACCAGCTGGACTATCTCTGGACTGAAGACCGGAAGTATACACAGAAAAAAACTGTGCTTGCAGTAAGCAATATTTTGATATTAATGGGTGTGGTTTAATTTTATCTCTTTTACCTTTCTATTTATTTATTTGTTTGTTTGTTTGTTTATTTTGGTACCAGGGATTAAACTCAGGGGCACTCAACCACTAAGCCACATCCCCAGCCCTATTTTGTGTTTTATGTAGAGACAGGGTCTCACTGAGCTGCTTAGCACCTTGCCATAGCTAAGGCTGGCTTTGAACTCACGATTCTCCTGTCTCAGCCTCCCAAAGTGCTGGGATTACAGGCGTGCACCACCGCACCTGGCTTCTATTTATTGTTGAAGAAAAGTCTTTTTCCTAGACAAAGCCTATAGCATATAGATGATACAAAGTGAACCAAAGGGTACAACTTAGGACTTTTGAAAAATTTGTGGTTTATTTTTTTGTTTTATATTGTTTTTGTTTTGGTGGGGTCGATTGAACTCAGGGGCAATCGACCACTGAGCTACATCCTCAGCCCTATTTTGTCTCAGAGTCTCAGTTGCTTAGTGCCTTGCTTTTGCTGAGACTGATTTTGAAATCTTCATCCTCCTACCTCAGCCTCTGGAGCCACTGGGATTACAGGTATGCGCCACCATGCCTGGCAGTGCTTTTGAATTTTCATGAATCATTTATATTTTTCTATAAATTTACATCAGATGTGATCATTTTAAATGCCAGAGATCTTTATTCCACAAACTAGGTGTTTGAAAAAAATAAATATTTTGAATTAAAAAAAATGGTTGGAAGATCAAGAGTCAAAACCTGAGGAAATACAAAGTTTATCCGCAAAAGAATACATAGAGGAATTTGAAGAAGAGCTCAATCCTGCCCAAAATGGAATCAAAACAGCTGAGTTTTAGGAAAGAAGGCAGAGGATTCAGAACATCCGAACTGTGGAGAAGTTTCCATGCTTGAAGAAGCCTCGGGGTGGAGTAGTGACAACTCAGTGGCCACAGCCACAGGTGGTGGAGGATGAGAGGCAGACCTTGAAGGCTTGGACATGCCAGCTGCTCCTCATCTGTCTCCACCCCAACACGTACTTGTGCCAGTCAGGCACATGCCCCAAACTCCATCTCATCTCACAGACGAAAATCACCCTTACGTCTGGAAAGTTGAGAAGGGATAAGAAGATCCTAGAACTATCAGACAATTTACCTAAATGAAATTAAAATTTAAACAGTAGCAAATGAATTGCCATGAATCAGGAAGATTACATTTTCTTCCATCAGTGGAGATGGGGTTTTATAACCCATCTATTTGATAGAGTTTTGTCTTTCCATCCTTGATTTTATTGTTTTATGATGATGTTTATTTTCATTCATGGGAACAGCCAAGCTGGGCTGTATGAATTTGATTACAGCTCTGGGACACTACGACCATCCTCAGGAGGGAAACTAATAAAAGCAATCAGACAGACTTGGGGCTGTTCTTCAGGAACCAGAATTGTGCATTCACTGTTTCCTTTCATTACGGCCCTTCTTCATGTTAACATGATCATTGATACTAGTTACCAGTACTTTTATGAAGAATGTACTATCTTCTAGTCATGCTATACTTACATAAGTTTACTTATTCTGAACTATACCTGGTTGAAGTTGATGCTATCTAAGGTTTTTAAACTGAGCATCATAAAGGTTAAAAACATTTTAGGATTATTTGATTAGTAGACGACAAAGGTAGAATTCAAACTCTTTCTGCTTCCTGAATCCCTTCACAAATATGACCCAGTTTAAGTGAATTGAAGTAAAACACATGCACACTGGAGGGAGCTGTCTAAAGGACCCTCCCCCAAGTCCTTTTAATGATTAGAAATTTAGTAAATATTGCCATACTTTAAGTAGACATCATCTGCACTTCTTTCTTGTGGGTTTTAATGAAAAAACTATTGTAATGGCTTTAGGTGAACACAAGCAAGCATCCCTTGTAATAGTCTAAAACTCAAGGGTAGAAAGGGTCAGTAGCACCGTATATCACCCATTCTACTCTCATGTTACAGAAGAGTACTGAGACCTGTACAGGACTTGCTGGATGCACCATAAGGTATGAACCAGGAAAGGGACCTCACCTCTCTTACTTCATAGCGAGCAAATAAACATTATAGGCAGCAAATAAATATTACAAACTTGAAAACCAAATCTAGCTTTGGCTGGGCCAACTGTTCAGGGGGGTAATGGGAAATGCCAATAGGCTAGCACCTGGAGACTCTTGGGCAAGTTGGGACCATGTGCAAATTCCCCCTCTGGGAGATGGAGAGATTTCAGTCTTGGCTAGCTCACTGCAAGGCAAACTGAGTTTCATGGGTCATTCATTAGACAATATTGTGTGTCTCTCCAAAGCCACAGGCTTGGCAGATGTTGTCTTTCCATTAGGGAAAATGATAGGTTCATATATAAAACATGAAGAAAAAAAGTATCATTCAACCTCCACTTCTATCCATTTCCTGGTACTAGAAAAGTTGATGTGTAGCCCTAGGCTAATCCAGTCCTTGTTCATTCAAGTGATTTCAGTTCAGGCAATGAGATCCATTCATTTTTAGCTCCCAAATTCAGATAAAGTCTGGTGTCCACGTGATTCCAGCTGCTAGGGTCCACACAGGCAAGCAGAGGCACTCGCTGATGAAGGTCAGGAGTCCGGTGGAGATTAAGACAGCCAAGAGGAAAGCTAGGTTGCCTCCTTCCTCTGCCTGAAACCCCAAGTATCCACTGATGGGTACCCTCCACATACACTCCACTCTGCCATATCCCAGCAGAGGTACAAAAGACAGAAGTCCAGTAGCGATTATAGGGACCCAGAGTCATCTCCATCTTCTTGTGTAAATGTGTTTTTTTTTGTGGACATATACTTTTATTTCTCACAGGTTCATAACTAGAACTGGAATTGCTAGGACATAAGTTAGATGTGTACATAATTTTAGTAAGCTCCTATTGTGCTAAACTTACCCAGAGAAGTATTGTTTTGTGTCTTGAATAGGGGAGAAAGAACTTACTCAACTCCTGAAGTTTTTTAAATTTGAGTCTATAAAACAACTGATAATAGACTAACATGAGAAAAGGTATACAGATTTATTAACATGCAAACACACGAGAACCACATAAAATATGAAATTCTCAAAGAAGAATCTCTTGGTGTGGTGTTGGCTCTTGGTCTTTTTCGTATGGGTTACTCTTCTAGAAAACCTGGGCTTCAGTAGATAGGAGAATTCAGAGAAAACCCCTTCTTGTGCTTTAGGAGGGAATGAAGACTGAGAGACAGGGTAGACGTGCAGGAGAAGATCAGAGGGACCTTGGCTTTCCTTTAGTTCAAAGCATGTAATGTTGAAGTGTGGTACTTTGGGGTCTTGTTTTATAACAACCAATACTTGTAATTAATAACACTCATGATGCCAGTATCAATTTCCCAACTTTTAATTTTCCATTTTTCAATGAGCACCATACAAGGTCAGATATTCTGCCAAGTGTAGGAGTTGAAAAGATTTAATTTTGTTTGAGACTATCAGTATCTAGGAAGAGGAACAACATGTCTTGTAGACATGTACAGATGTTAAAAAGTGCAAGGATGCCTGTCGCGGTGGTGCATGCCTGCAATCCCAGTGGCTTGGGAAGCTGGAACAGAAGGATCATGAGTTCAAAGCCAGCCTCAGCAACTTAGTGAGGCCCTAAGCAACTTAGTGAGACCCTGTCTCTAAATAAAACATAAAAAGGACTGGGGATATGGACTGGGGATAGCGTTAAGCACTCCTGGGTTCAATCCTCGGTACAGACAAATAAATAAGCAAGGAAACATACACCAGAGTCTGGCAAATGAAGAAAGAATGCCTTTAAGTTCAGAAGGAGGAACATTCACTGAGGCACTGAGGCCTGGTACATCTGTGTAACATTTAATCCAGGAGGTGGGACTGGAGATGTATCTTGAAGAATGACACACTTTAGGAAAGGGCATGGTAAGTGGGTTGCTTGAATACCAGCTCCATGGACTATTATATGTTCATTAAAATTATAATTAGAAAAACTGTAATAATTTGGAAAAATAATGGTCTATACGCCATTAAGTGAACAAGAGAATAAAACTACTTGTGTTGCTGGGACTACTAAACTATAGTTATGACTATGGGATAGAGAGAAAGCTGGAAAGATGTGTTTTATAGTGAAATTCTGGGTGACTTTTTTTATGCACTTTTAAAAAAAAATTTTTGTTAGTTGTTGATTGACCTTTATTTATTCATTTTTTATATGCGGTGCTGAGGATCGAACCCAGTGCCTTCCACATGCGAGGCAGGCGCTCTACCGCTGAGCCACAATCCCAGCCCCTGGTTATGCACTTTTTAAAACAACAAAGGTTGGGAAGGAAATGAGTATTCCTGTCTAGAAAAACAACCTTGTCACAGATTTAAAAAATGTGGAAGTCATTTGTTTGTGTGCTCATTTTTACATTTGAGTCTGTTGAATAACTGTGCCACTGTTAAAACAGAAACCAGGACTGTTTGGACTGAATGTGCCGGACAGGAACAACTTCAGCAAGCTGCCCGGCTCTTGGCTTACAGAACGAGATAGCAGGGGCTTGTGCAGCTCTCTCTACCTGAGGGGTTCAGGAGAAGGACATTTGGACTAAGGTGTTTGGGAGACTGAAAGAGAATGCAGCCTGAATTGACCAGCTTGCAACGTGCTCTGCTGATTTTGGTGGCCATCATAATACCTTTTCCCAAGGACACTTATTCAGTACCACTGTTTCCAGAAACTCTGAAGCATGGGCACCTGCCTATCCAGTTGCAATGAAACTGTTCTCATTTTTCCTTTAATTGGCCCCAGCCTGGCTAATACAGACATGGAGTTCCTCGCTGTCCCAGCATCCCTTGGCACAGCAACAGCAGCATAGTCAATGCGACTCAGTGAGGGTCCCCAGCATGGAAGTAGCTCAAACAGGGGCGCCCAGCTGCCATCCATATCAAAGAGATAAGCAACTTGTTTCCAAATGAATTATTGGCCCCAGCAGGGTATGAGGCACTCTCATTTTTCTTATAGAGAACAACCTTGGAAAGGTCTCTGGATAGAGGGTATGGAAATTCAAGAAACCTCAAGGACTTGGGTTGCCTTGTTTGCCTGGCTCCTATATTCAAGGAACAATCACCAGGGCTTTCTCAGCTGATTACTTCTGTCCTCAGACCTCCCAACCTGTAGTTAGAAGCGAGGTTGCATTAGGGTAAACTGGATCCCCTGTGTTGCTGGCTCTTGCTTTCACCCTGCTCCCTATAACATTTCCCAAAGTCCACTTCTTAGGGTGCAGGCCCCCGGAGTGTTTATGGACAGCACTCCTCAGTTCTCCTGAGTGTCTCACTGGTGCCTGGGGTGGCTTGAATGAAGTCCTGCCCCACCACTGCTGAGGGTGCTGGCCATGTTCACACAGAAAGCTGCTGCTCTGCTCTGCAGGTGTTTCCTGGTTCTGCCAGAAATTCGGAGCCCCCAGGGCAATACAGCCCCACTGGGCCACTCTTCTCCACTGCAGCAAGCCTCAGCTGCCAGCAAAGCTGGCTTCCCTGGCTTTAGCTAGCAGTAGGGAGCATGTTGCCCTCCATCAACTGTTTCCCTTTGTCACTTGAGCATTAAAGCCATCTTGACTGTGCCCTGAATGAAACAGAAAAGGAGTTACTTCTGCTTTTACAGCCAGCCTTTCTTTTTTCAGGTAGGTTGGGAACAGACAACTGACATGGTCCACAGAAGGCCTTCTGTCCCATTGCTCCCTTCTGGGAAGGCCTCCTAGATCCTGCTGTGGTTTGAATATGGTCTGTCCTCTCTGAAACTGACATTGGAATTTAATCCCCACAGTGAGGTACTAGGTGGCTGGAAATTTAATTCCACAATGATGTTCAGAGGTAGGGCTTTTGGGACATTAGGATTAGGCAAGGTCATCAGGGTGGGAACAACATGATTGAATATTGAAGGTTTTATTGGAAGAGGAAGAGAGAGAACTGAGCATGGTGACATACAGCTGTAATCCCAGGTACTCGGGAGGCTAAGGCAGGAATTGCAAGTTTGAGGCCAGCCTGAGTGACTTAGCAAGACCTTGTCTGGAAAAAAAAAAGTGAGTGCAAGTTGGCAATATAGCTGAGTAATAGAATGTTGCTTGTCTAGAATGTGTCAGGCCTGTGTTCAATCTCCAATACTGAAAAAGAAGGAGAAGGAGAAGATGGAGAGAGACCAGAATAGACATATGTGTGTACATGTGTGCTCCTTTTTTTTCACCATGATGTTCTACACTATTTAATTTAATCCCCACAGGACTCTGCCAGCAAAAAGGCCATTATTAGATATTGGCCCCTTGACCATGAGCTAAAATACAACTCTTTATGATATACCCAGTCTATGGTATGTGTTATTACCAACAGAAACAGGATTAAGACCCTTTCTAAAAATTTATGCTAAAAAACCCAGAAGTATCACACCCATAAGGCTTGACTCTGCAGAGATCAGCCATAATTCCCTCTCCATGTCCTCAAGTCCCCTTCCACCTAAGTGTAGGTGCTGAACAAGAGGATGTGAGACACTGCATAATAATTATTCAACCAGTGTCCTCAAGTGTGCTCTGGTCTCCATTAGTATCAACCTTCAGCTCATATTTGTCAAGATCAATGATACTTGCATTTATTTCCTAGGGTTACAAGTGAAATCAGTTTATATTGGGCAATATCTTTGTGTAGATGTATTTTAAAATGTACTTAGAATTTGTTTAATCAGGTATGGCATGACATGCAGACAATGAAATGACTGCCATGGAGGAAAAAGGTTTTATACTCACAGACCCTAGAAATAGAAGGCAGGGTGCACCAGATAGGGCCACACAAGGAGACAGGGAGCAAGGGGGAAATGTGGGCAAGAGCCTTCACTGTGGTTTCTATGAGAAGGAAGGGTAAGGTAGCATACATAGGTGTAGAATTGACTAGTTTGATTCTGGCAGATGCTGAGGCACAGGAGATGTCCCTTGTCTGGTATCCTTGGACTGTCAATGGTACAATTAGGGCAGGCAGATGGTGGCCTGGCATATAAGAGTTTGGAAAAGGAGGCAGTGGGAGGGTCTGGACTATGCAGGGGTTGGTTTGCAAATGAAAATTACACTTACAGGGGAAATGTTCTCTATTTATAGGAATTGGTTAATCCTGAGAAGGGCAGTCTCTCTAGGGCCAACAAGACTCCGGATGTCAAAAAAAACAAAAACAAAAACAAAAAAACAACCAAAAAACCCTGCTTACTGCAAGCTGTCAGACAAAGTCTAACTACAATTATTTAACAATTACAATTATTCACTGTCGAAAAAACTTACATCCTGGTTATTCATCCTACAAATCTACATTACCAAGGGGATTAAAACCAAGAAGAAAGCAGAGATCCAGAGAGCAAAGGCAATCCAGAACCATGGCAGGTCATCAGTGATCCCCTGTAAGGAGGAGGCAGCCATCAAAGGGCAGGCTGGGCTATGTGTGTGTAAGGGAAGGCTGGCCACGCTGGCTGCAGGGTGTGGACTTAAAGTCAGCATACTTCCCCCATTGTCCAAATGACTGAATTACTAACCAGAAGTGAGTAGTCCAAAGAACGGGATGTAGGTCCACCACACTGTTCCCCAAATCACTTGTCTCCCCATCCATCATTCGCTTCATAGTCAGTTCCTTTAAGACAAGGCCTGTTTGGTGGAAGGTGATCTGGTGAGACAGGCTTGGTTTGCTTTCTGGATCTACAATTCACTACCTGCATACCTTGGTGTTTGCTAACCTCTCTGATCCTCTGTTTTTAAGCTGTAAATGAGAAATAATAATTTCAGCATGGTAAAGCTGCCATGAAAATTCAATAAGCTACAGCATGACCAGGGCATGCACAGAGTCTAACTCAGCCTAGGGCCTGCCACATTGGTTTCTTGCCCTTAACTTTGATGTGGCCATGAGAGCGTCTTGAAGCTAACATTTTCTTCCAGGAAGTTTCCAAAACACCAAGCTGCAGAGAGCAGACTTTGGGTTCTTTGAACAAGACTCAAGGCCCCTGACATCACCACAGCTTTTAAATCCAAATTCAAAGACTAGAGGATCTTGTTTATGAAATCTATCCACCAAGGTCCCATGGCAAGACCTGTGACTTAAAAATACAAACTCAAGATATTTCTGGGCCTCTAATTCTGCTGAGGGGACAATAAACTTTTTGAAAACCATCACAAGCAATGCTCCCTAAGTGGAGAAGAGATGCCTACTCACCCTTTCCTTGTCTGGAGAAGGACTGGTGTGCTCCTTAGCTACAGAAAAATTCCAAAGGGAAAGAAAGCAAATAAGCATAATTATTTTTTGAGACTTTTTTGCCACAGCCTACATTGGGTCACTAAGGGAAAAATTATTTTCTGTTGTTAAAATAAAGTTTTATTTTTAGATAAGTTTTTAAATCACAGTCAAATTGACCAGAATTTACAGAGTTCTCATTTATCCCTGCCCCCGAACATTCATAGTGTTCCGCACAAATAACATCCTGCACCAGAGTGATATATTTGTTACAGCTGTTGAACCTATATCGATCATAATCACCCAAAGTCATAGTTCACACTAGAGCTTACTCTGGTGTTGTGTATTCTGTGGGTTTTGATAAATGTATAATTATACATATCGACTCTTATAGTACCATATAGAATGGTTCCACTAAAAGTTTTCTGGGTTCCCATTTTTTATCCTTCCCTTTCCCCTGGCAACCATTGATTTTCTTTTACTTTCTCCATAATTTTGCCTTTTACAGAATGTCCTAGATTTGAAATAATATAGCAAATAGCATTTTCAGATTGATTTATTTCACTGAGTAATATGCATTTTACTAAGTAATATCCATGTCTTTTCATGGCTTGATGAATCTTTTTCAGTGCTGAATCATATTCCCTTGTCTGGATGTATCCCAGTTTGTTTATTCATTCACCTATTTAAGGACATCTTGGTTGCTTCCAAGTTTGGGCAATTATGAATAACCCTACCCTAAACATTGGTGGGTTGTTGAATTTTGACAGGGCACATTGTCACAGATAAAGACTGAACTAAGAACCAAGACTATGAAACGGCCAGTAACTAGCTATAAGAATTGGGGAAATCCTCTGCTCTCCTGGCTCTTGGTAGCTCCAATCTGTTTCTAAATACCTTTGGTCTCTGCAGCCTACTGTAGTTCTGTTCTAGAATGGTGACACTTCTGAAAGGAGACAAGTAGTACCTGGAGTTGTGGGAAAGCTGGCAGGAAGACCAGGAAGCCAAGCATCTCATAAAGACCAAAGGAGTGATGGATAAACTACAAGTGGACTTCCCAGAAACGATGCCAGGCCCATCACCATGGCCACTGGAGTAGGAGAAGAAAATGAGCAAGGAAAAAGGAAAGCCGGGAGTTGGGATTGAGAACAAAGGACAGTCTCTCCCCAGTAGGCACAACCATACACCTAACAGAAACAGGACTGGAGAGGAATCCATTAGATAATCAGAAGCAAGGGTTCTAAAGATGTCAATCTGTAGGAGATTCCTTTAAATACTTGGAATTAAACCACCATTTGACCCAGCTATCCCACTCCTCAGTCTGTACCCTAAAGACTTAAAAACAGCATACTACAGTAATGCAGCCACTTCAATGTTTATAGCAGCACAATTCACAATTGCTAAACTATGGAAGCAACCTAGATGCCCTTCAATAGATGAATGGATAAATAAACTGTGGTATATATACAATGGAATATTACTCAGCAATAAAGGAGAATAAAATTATGGCATTTGCAGGTAAATGGATGGAGTTGGAGAACATCATGCTAAGTGAAGTCAGCCAATCCCCAAAAAACAAAGGCCGAATGTTCTCTCTGATTAGTGGATGCTGGTACATAAAGGGGGTGGGGATGGGGAGCATTGGAGAAATGGAGGAACTTTGGATGGGGCAGGGAGATGTGGGGGAGGGGAGAGGGAATGGGAGTAGCAAAAATGGTCGAATGAAATGGACATCACTACCCTAGGTACATGTATGAAGAGACAAATGGTGTGACTCTACCTTGTTTGCAAACAGAGAGATGGAAAATTGAGCTCTATATGTGTACTATAACTTGAAATGCATTATAAAAAATAAATAAATATAATAAAAAAGAGAGAGATTAGATATCAAAGTTAAAAAAAAAAGATGAGGGGCTGGAGTGGTGGCTCAGTGGTAGAGCACTTGCCCCACATGCATGAGTCACTGGGCTCGATCCTCAGCACCACATAAAAATAAATAAATAAAATAAAGATACCACGTCCATCTACAAATAAAGAACAAAACAAAACAAAAAAAGATTATTAAAAAAAAGATGAAGATCATCTGTGTTAACAAGGGGAGATATTCATGACCTAATTTAGGTGGAAAAGGAAAGGTTTGAAACAGAAACCCTACTGTGATTGCATGACTCTATTATAAATATATATAAATATGCTTATATATTTATAAACATACATATTTATATATTTTATGTTTTAAAAATATATAAATATATATAAAACAAAATATATATTTATTAATACATAAAGATATATGCATTTATAAAGATCAATAAATATGTAAAGCAAAATATTTATATTTTTACATAAATATATATTTAAATATTTATGAAGAAATGTATAGATTAAAATAACACAGGTATTTTTCCTACATTCTGGTTTTACTATTGAGTATTGTGTATAAAAATATCCATCAAAGACTTCTTCTTCTTCCTTTCTGTTTCTCCCTCTCTTCTTTCTTTCCTTCCTTCCTCCCTCCCTGCTATCAATATATATGGAATACCTACTGTGCCCCATGTCCTGGGTTGGCCTGAGAAATGAGCAGAATTCACAAATTCTCTGCTCTCTTGGGCAGCCTCTTGAGACTTCCTTGTCTTTGACGGCAATTAAAACTATCTGGCACTCTACATACATGTTTGTTGTCTGCTTCCCTTCCAGAATCAAAGTCCCATGACAGCAGCTCCCAGGAGCTAAAATGAGCATTTTGGGGTTCAGAAAAGGATGCTCAGCGTGTGGTGCTTTGACATGCTGAACTGAAGCAGCCTCAAGTCTCTCTGATCCTCTCCCGCTGCACCTTTCTCTTGATCCTCTTTTTCTCTCAAAGAGCAGGAAAAGACTTTCCCAGGAGTTCCCTTATCTATCAAAAGACCAAATCCAACAAACAGGAAAACAATTGTTTTCAATCTTCTTAGTGGAATTTTGTAAACCACGGAAGATTATAGTCATACCACAGAGGAAGAGAATAAATATCACACACTACACCTTGATCCCATGCCATCTAAGTTTGAACCTCTGCATGCATGTACCAGTGAGTCCTCACTAAATAGGTCACCCACTAAATAGTCCACCTTTCCTTAGAGTGGGTGGACTCCCTAAGAGTGCAGTTCACCTACTCCTTTTCAGTTTCTTGGAACTATATTGCAAGCAATGTTGTAAAGATCAAAGTCCAAAACGGTAGCACTCACAAGAGAACCTTGAGTGTGTGGACTGAAGAACATACACAGAAGCATTTAGTAGATTTGGGCCCATTTTATTCATGAATTTGATCTTCTCAGCTAGCAATAAAATGAGACTATGAAAATATGTGTGATATTAAGACCACTCTAAGGAAAATGTACTTTTTATTTTTCAATCTGAAACTCTCTAGCCTCTTGCCACTTAACTTTTTACTGAAGCTACTATTTTCATAAAACAATTAAAATGTGAAATATAGCACAGGAAAAAATGTACAAAAAGAAAAGATGAGCAGCCCACAAATATATCACAAAGCAAATACCCAAACACCTATGTCCTCATCACTCAGAAAATAGAACACCTTGGCATACTATGACATGTATATCTACATTTATTAAACTTTATATAAATAAAATATATCATGTACTTTTTAATTTTGTTGTTGTTTCTGACATCTTTCATTCAACAATATGTTTTCTCATAATTTTATATGTATTTTCACTGTGAGATTCATGCAGGTATATTGTGTTTATTTTCATTGCTGTATATTATGTTTATTTTCACTGAAATATCATATTGTATGATATTTCAGTGTAGGGATATTCCATAATGTACATTTGAGTTATTCCTATTTGGGGGCTAGTATAAATAGTACTGCTGTGAACAGTCTTTCATATGATTTCTGTGGTATATGTCTAAACATTTATGTTAGATATATAACTAGAAATTGAAATGCTGCAGTATAGGGAATATGAATCTCCAACTTTAGTAGACAATGTCAAAAATGTTCCAAAGTGGTTCAATTTATGTTCCGACTGGGAGTGTGAGGCTTCAGTCACTCTATGTCCTCACCTACCTGATTAAGTCAGCTATATAAATTTCAGCCACAGTTCTCAGGTGCACAGTGGCTTTTCAAGGTCCTTAATTTACATTTCTATGATTTCTAATGAGATTGAGCATTTTTAAATGTTTATTGTCCGTTCGTCTATTGAAGGGCATCTGGGTTGGTTCCACAGTTTAGCTATTGTGAATTGAGCTGCTATAAACATTGATGTGACTGCGGCACTTTAGAATGCTGTTTTTAAGTCCTTTGGGTATAGACCATAATGAGGGAGGGAACTCAGGAAGAATGGAGGAACTTTGGTCAGAGGGGAGAGAGGGTGGAGGGGGAAGGAGGCAGGAAAGATGGTGGAATGAGATGGACATCATAGCCCTAGCTTCATGTATGACTGCATATATGATGTGATTCTACATCACATACAATCAGAGAAATGACAAGTTGTGCTCCATCTGTGTACAATGAATTAAAATGCATTCTGCTATCATGTATACCTAAGTAGAATAAATAAATTAAATTAAAATAAATAAACAAATAAATGAAATGTTTATTGTCCATTTGAATATCTTCTTTTATACCTATTTAAGTTTTTTCTTTGCTAAACATGATGTTTTAAAGTTTATTATTGCTGTAGCATTTATCAGTACTTCATTTCATGGTTGAATAATGTTATGTGAGTATACTACATTTTATTTATCAGTTCATCACTTGAAGGGAATTTGAGCTGTTTTCACCTTTTGACTCTCATAAATATTACTGCCATGATCATGTGTATACAAGGTTTTGTATACCTATTTTCAGTTGTTTGGGATGTATACCTAGGAATGACATTGATTTGGCGTAGTTCCTCTGTTTATGAAATTATTTTTACTCCTCTATTCTCGAAAGCTCCTTTCCTGCATGAAATTCTGTTGGCTATTATTGGTTTTCTTGTACTTTAAATTCATGATCTATTGTTTTCTAGCTTCTATTATTTCTCTTGAGAAGTAGGCTATAGGCAAATTATTGCTCCATTCACTGTAAGTGTGGTAACTCTTAGTGCTGTTCACCAAGTATTTCTAGTTCCACAGCCCACAGATTAACTGTACTTTCTAAAACCTAAGGTTGGAAGAAAACATATTAGTAATTATGGCCAATATGGGGAAAGTGTACCACTTTCAAGCTGAAACACGTACTTGCTGATACCAGACACTACCAAACCCTTGTGCGTCTGGAATGGGCCTGGCAACTGGAGAGCCAGTGGCTGCCCCATTGTGTCAGGGCAGGTCCCTCAGAAAGTGAAGGTTTTGACAGAGACTTGCAAGAGCTGTGTGGGTGGGCTGGCAACAACTGTATTAAGAAAAAGGAGATGAAGAAATTAGATGAAGAGGAGGGAAAGATGAATCAAGGAAGGAGGTTTCAGATACCATTCTGATGTGACAAAACCAGGACTAACTCAATGAAGAGCTCTAAGATGAAGATACGTTCATTAGACGTGTGTGGGGCAGGGGTGGCCAGCCCTCCATCCCCACTTTTTGTCATCATTAGTTGAAAGATGCCTGAGGGCTGTGCAGTGTGCACTGCAGGGCGGTTGCAGATGGTGGGGTGCTGCCGCTGGAGGCTCATTATTTGCACTCTAGCACCTGAGTGGCAAGTGCCTTCTCCCAGAGAAACCCAAGTGGTGCATTTTTTTTGGGGGGGGGGTACTGGGGATTGAACTCAGGGGCACTCAACCACTGAGCCACATCCCCAGCCCTATTTTGTGTTTTATGTAGAGACAGGGTCTCACTGAGTTGCTTAGCGCCTCGCCGTTGCTGAGGTTGGCTTTGAACTCGCGATTGTCCTGTCTCAGCCTCCCTAAGTGCTGGGATTACGGGCTTGAGCCACCGCACCGGGCTCCAAGTGGTGCATTTTTCTCGCTGCAGCCACACTCGACTGCTGGGTGATGAGGTTGAGCAGTGTCTCTTTGTACAGAGGATGTGCAATGTGAAGGAGAAATTCACCTGTATTGTATAAAGCAACTGTGACTTTGAGATTGCGAATCTAGCTTATTTTGCGTCAGGAGTATTTTCTCTCTCCTTCCCTCCCCCCCGCCCGCGCCTGCCACTCCATTTCCCTCTCCTTTCCTTAAAGATCTGTCGGTTGTTTTTAGCAGTCTTTATTGTGATGTACTTGGACCTGAATCTCTTTTAACTTATCCTCATGGACTTCACAGTGCTATTTGAATCTTTGCTGCTTTCTCTCACTAAGCATTGCTTCCTCATCCACTCCTTTCTCTCCACTGGGGCCTCTCAGTCCCATTCTAATCCCATCTCTTATCCTCTATTTTGTATTTTCTGTCTTTTTGTCCTTCAAGGTTTATTCTGGATATTGTCGTCTGACCTGTATTTTAGCTCCCTCATTCTCTGCAGTTATGCCCGATCTATTCTTAAATCTATCCATTGGATTCTTATTGTCACTTCTAATTTTTTATCTAGAATTTCAACTTGATTCTTTTGTTTCAGGGCTCTCTTTTATCAAAATTCTCAGTCTTATCTTTTGTTGTCACACATATAAGACAGTGTTTATTTTAAAGTCCATGCTAAATAGTGTTTGCTGTTTTTTCGTGCCCCCCCCTTGTGCTGTTTATTGGTGTGACAGATACTGTGCTTGCAAGATTTTTGTATAAATAATTTACATTTGCACCTGCCGGGTATTTGGTAGCATGAGTGATAAGGGCTAACCAGATAAGTAGACTTGAAGATGCCCTTCATTCCCTACAAGGACTCATCAACTTCTGGGTCACTCTGATTCCTAGAATTATAAAGTGAGGCCTATTTCTGCATGTAACCTCTTTCTTCACAGTTTTCTGCCATGTTGTGATGTCACCAGAGAACCTTTGCCAGGAAGCTAACACCATAATATCTGGACTCTCCAATAAGCAGAATTATGAACCAAATAACCCTCTTTATAATATAAGTTACTCAGCCTCCTGTATTTCATTATAGCAGCACAAAGTTGACAATTAGTAAATAGTTTGTACTATGTACTAGGGTATTGTCTGTCTACCTATCTATCATCTATCCATCTTAAAGTTCAAGGATTACTATACTTGTAGAGCATACGATTTTCTCTGGCTACTTTATGCATAAAGGAATTTATTTTAAAAGTATTTAGTAACTTAGGTATCATTGGAAAAACTAGTGGAACACACTTTCAGTCAAATTTTCAGGAACCATTATGACTGAGAAACAAGAATCAGAACAAGTTGCCTCTGCCAGGATTAGAAAGCTATTGCTGGGACCTTTCTCCATCACATGGATGATCTACACCTGCCTCTTAACTCAGTTGTAAGTGAAAGTCTCAGCTGGAGACATCTATCTGATTGGTGGAAATTCAATGTAAGTTGCTTATTACTGTTGTGATTGATTTTATTTTATTGTCCTTTTTAATCCAACATTTTTTTTGCCAGCTGCTTTGGAAACAATGTAAAATGTCACCACAAATTCTTATACTTGGCTTCTGGAATTACCCTGGGCTCCAGATTAGCCTGAGTTTCATTTTAATGATTCTATATGTTTTTGTTGCTGTTGTGTTGGTGGTCATCATTGCTGATATCAAACACTAACTCTGTTTGAATTGATGACATCATTTTAAACTGCCTATTGGTTTTGGAGGTGTTGGATAGAGTTTGGTTGTGATTGGGCCTAAGTTCCTCTATATATAAAAATTGTGTTAGCTTTTCATTACTGTAACAAAATACCTGAGATAATTAACTTATAAGGAGAAAATTTTATTTTGACTTCCAGTTTTAGAGGTTTCAATCCATGATTGGCCCTATGAAGAGATGGCACATCATGGCAGGAATGCATAATAGGGCAAAACTGCTCACCTCATGTCCAGGAAGCAAAAGAGAGAAGAGGGACTAGAGTCCCATAATCCCCTGCAAAGGCACCCCTCAATGACCTAAAGACCTCCCACTATGCCCCACCTTTTGAAGACTCCACCACCTCCCTATAGCATTATCTCAGAGAGCAAGCTTTTAACGCATTGGCCTTTAGAAGACATTCCATCTCCAAACCAGAGCAAACCTCCTTAAAGATTCTACCATCATCTATGACCCACACAGGACTTTGCAATATTCTTCCAAACACTCCCACAATATCTTTAGCCCCTCTGATAGAAAAAAGAGAGGCACCAAATTGATTCATTAATAAGAGAGAGTGCTCCAGCAAAACAAAGCTACCAAATTAAATGAATGATGTCCCTTGGATTTTGTGAAACATGGTGGTGCCATCCCTGGTGGCAGAGAGAGTAAGAACTGGAGAAGGAGAAAATGAATACACAAGAGGAAAGAAGGATGAAATCTAAGATAATATGCCAAGACAACATAATTACTTGAATTTTTGAGGCCCTTCACACAGTTTTCTTGTAAGCAGCAAAATAAAGAACATCATGATATGTTTTTTTTTTTTTTTCTGTGCCTGCAAGCCACTGGTCATTTCAAGTAATATCGGGGTGTAGGGGAGAGGGATCATTAGACAACCATGTTCTCACCATTGTACCTTGAAATGCCTCATTTCTTTTGATCATTTCCTATTTCATGTGCTATGTTTAGTACTTCTACATTTTCACTTACGCCTATGATCTTTTGAAGATCTAAGCACATGAAACTCTGTAAAGGTCAAAGAAATCTCATTTAATGTTATCTCCAATTTGTGAGTGATATTTTCATTTGATAACAAAAGGTTTTTATTTTTTTAAAAATAAGAAAGAATATCTTTGATTTCCTAACTTTGAAAGCCCCTTCCAAGTAAAATTTCCACATGTGCTCATACAGTTATAAATGTTAGAGGCGACTTTGAATATTTTGCACTGATGGACCCCTATGTGTGCATCTGCCAATATTTCCTATGCATACATGTATGTCAACTATGAACCATTACTATGAAGTAAGTATAGTTTCTGGTGGTGACAAGAGTAGTGAGCATTTAGGGCACTAAGTATATGATTCTGCTCCCCAGGGGACATTGGTGATGTCTGTAGACAGTTTTAGTTGTCACATCTGAGCTTGGAGTGCTACTGGACATCCCTAAGCAGAGATCAGGGACGTTGCCAAACATGCTACCCTACACAGTATAGCCTCCTATGACAAAGACTCATCCAGCACGAAGTGTCAATAGTGGCAAGGCTGTAAACCTCTGTTCCAGAGATAAAGTAGGCCATTGCTAATTGAACAAATGCTTATTGGACACCCATAACATGCAAGACTCTATTTTAGTCATGGCTTAGATACAAGCATAATCCAAATGTTTATTATTGTGCTCTCAGTTTATTTACAGTGTAGTAAGGGTGTACAACAGGCAAGGTTCCAATAGGACACATCTGTGGTGCTCGAAATGAGATAAGCTAGAGAGCTCTCTACAAAGGAATGCATGTCGGGAACATCAGAAATAGAATGGTTACCTGTGCTGGGAGCAGCTGATGTGCTACCATTCCTATGCCCTACAGAGCTTGGGTGTAAAGTGGACAGTGGGAAGTGGAAGGAGAAAAGTTCCTACAATGTCAGCCACCTCCAGTGGAGTGACCTTCAAGAGAGGCAGAACTACCTAGAGGTGACCTCTCGGGGAAGGAATTAGGTATTATATAGCCCAACCTCCCTCCCTCCTGCTCTGAGAGTGTCTCAGGGGCCAGAGCCAACAGAAGCCAGAGAGCATGGAAATCAGCGTGGAGCTAGCACCCTGGAGGGGAAGACAGGATGGGAAAAGTGAAAGGCTGTCTGTCATGGGGAGAAGTGAAGGCACCCCAAAGGTATCTGGTCAAAACATTTCTTGCGCAAGCCTGTAATCCCAGCACTTTGGGAGGCTGAGACAGGAGAATCGCGAGTTCAAAGCCAGCCTCAGCAACTGCGAGGTGCTAAGCAACTCAGTGAGACCCTGTCTCTACATAAAACACAAAATAGGGCTGGGGATGTGGCTCAGTGGTCGAGTGCCCCTGAGTTCAATCCCTAGTACCAAAAAACAAAAAACAAAAACAAAAAAACCCCAAACATTTCTTTAAAAACAACTCTCATTCAAAACAGAAACAAGTGAGTGCTGTAGGGGGTTCTAGGCTTTCAGAGGCATGAAGGATTCTTTCAAACTCAGACGAGCTTAGGGAAAGCTTGGTCAAGGATGTGACATTTAAAAAGATGGCCTTGAGGAGCGAGTGGAGTAAACTGACTCGTCAGCCTCTTCCCATTTTGAAAGGTCACCTTCTTCTCATATGTAGTGAGGAAGGTGTAGTTTATAAGCTTTCCAAGACTCACCATCCCACTCTCTTCCCCACAACTTTGGCTCCATCTCTGACCTCTGATCATTTTCTTGGGAAGCAGTTTCTATCTAGGATGCCTTCCCTCCACGTGGCCACCCACAGAGGGTGGATGGGACACGTCCTACTTCTCTTTATTACATACACTGTCTTCTGTTCTTTTGTTTTTCATAACACCACTGTGATCATCTCTTTGTATCTATCTACCTACCTATCCATCTATCCATCCATCCATTAATTTGTCTATCTAATCTTATCTATTAATCTAATTAATCTAATCTATTATCCATCCATCCATTTATCCGTCAAATCTATGCAGGTATATATCTGTCTACCTACCTATCTAGTCTAATCTAATCTTATCTATCATCTATCTATTTATCATCTGTCTATTTTAGAACTGTAGTAGCTAAGGAAAATTGTAACATAGGAAGACAAATATTTAGAACTCTACACCTAACATGACTGTTCCCATAGTCTAAAGGGAAAACACTGTGAAATACACAGGACAAGGCCTCCTGGGTTCCTTCAGTTCCTAGTCATGCTTTCCTGTGTGCTGGAATCTAATCCTCACTGGGAAGCCTCTCCTCCCTGAGATTCTTTACTCATTTCAGCGAGCTGTTCTGTCTTTCTATAGAGACTGAGCTCAATCCAGTGGACATCTCCCTCCTTGCCAGCAGAACATTTACCCAGCTCTGAGTTATTTCATTTCACATAATATCTCAAGGAGACTTGATAATATCTCAAGGTGAGTTTGACATCCCAAGCCCCATGGAACCTCTAGGAAATCTCTATATTCCAGTCAGTGGCAGACAATCCTCATATTCTATGGATTGCCCATGGAAAGCTGTGAGATTTATTTACAATTCCTCACCAACATACTCAAACTTGGCCACACACCCATACATATCTCCCATGGACAAAGTAGTTACTAGAGATATTACAGACTAAATCCATAAAGTGGAAGAGGGATATTTTTCTGATATCCTCATCGTTTCCAAAATCTCCCCTCTATGTGTAATTAACATCTCATAATCACCTTTGAACAATGTAAGTGCCCCCCTCCTTTCTAACTGTGACCCCTACGGCCTGCTGGGAAAAAGAAATGGGCCCATTTTGCAGCTTTATGCCTCTTAAGAACTGCTCTCATAATGACACAAAGACCTTCAACAGAGGCTTTGTAATTACTTCTTGATGTAGCTAGATTAAAGTCTTAGCCAAGGGCCATTCTCCTCCCCAGAGTCTCTGAAGGGAGCAGAAAAGGATAGTTTTGTTTTCCTAGTCATGTAAGATTTTAAATTGAGACAGGAGTTGGAGTGGGAGGACTGATATTTAAGGTGGGGAGAATACTGTGAAGCGCAAGCACAGAGGTCGGAAATAATGGACATCATTTCAGTAAACATTATCTAAGAATGGGAAAGCAATAACTGTGTGTATATAAGGTGTGTTAAATTAAAAGTGATGTCTAATCAATACCTTCGAAGATGTTCTTGAATTAAAAATATATGTGGATGATTTAAAGGATATTAACTCACTGGAACAGAAACGGGATTTTGTTTTTATTTAGTTGTAGCCATTACTATTCTTATAATTAAATACTTTGTCCTCATCTGATAATGGGCTCGCTTCATGATACCACAGATGAATTCTACAACGCTGCTCACTTTCAGTTATTAGATGAGTCTTACATCCTTCCTTCTAGAGGCAGAATTATTGAATTTAAATTGCTAGCTGTGTAATCATTCTGAATTCCTCCTCACTGATCCCCAGCTATACTTCCCCACTACATGGGATGGGCTTGTGATAGTGGCTTGGAATATGAACATGGCACATATCAAGCTGATGTTGGGAGAAGGATGGCATGTGCCCCTTACGATGCACCAGTGGTAAACCATTGCTTTTTCTGTTGGCCTTTTCTCCCCCCAACACCAAGTAGCCAGTAGCCATTGATTGTCCTCGTGTGTCAATTTTCCAGGACAGAGTTGATGGCATCTCAAGAATGCTGGTTATTTCATGGGAGGTATTCATCAGTGTTTCTGACAGCTTTGGTTTGGGGGAGATGGTCCTCCCCTGAAAATTATTCTAGAATCATTTCTCAGTTTTGGAGTCTTTTTATTCCTCCAGGTACCCACTGAAGCTGTCTACCCATCATACCTTTTTTATTTTTAAATTTTTTTCTCTTTTTTTATTTTATTGGTTCTTTCTACTAATATATGATGGTAGAATTCATTCTGAAGTAATTATGTAAGCACAGAATATCTTATTCTAATTAGGATCCCATTCTTATGGATGTATATGATGGTAGGATTCACCATGGTGTATTCCATAGGAAAATTATTTCAGATTCATTCCATGGTCTTTCCTTCTCCTAACCCTCCCCCTCTGTCTAATCTACTGAATGTCTATTCTTTCCCTCTCCCCTCTTATTATGGGTTAGCTTCCACATAGCAAAAACCATCAACCTTTGGTTTTGGGGGATTGGCTTATGTCACTAAGCATGATAGTATTCAGATCCACCCATTTATTGCAAATGTCAAAAAGTCATTCTTTTTTATGTCTGAGAAATACTCCATTGTGTATATATACCACAGTTTCTTTATCAATTCATCTATTGAAGGGCATCTAGGTTTGGTTCCATAGCTTAGGTATTATGAATTGAGCTGCTATAAACATTGGTGTGGTTGCATCACAGTAGCATACTGATTTTAAATCCTTTGGTCACATCTTGCTTCTGGGATCTCCAGTCCATGCCAACAGCCCTATAGGCTGAAGTAGCTTCAAGATGCTCAGAGCTGTCTACCTGTATTCCTTCTGAGGAAACATAAACATCTTTGCCACATGAAATAGTGATGAGTTCTAGCTTGCTTACTGAGATTTAGTAATGTCCCCTTATCGACAGTTTTGCTTTCAGTTTCAGTTACCTGCAGTGAACCAAGATCTTAAAATATTAAATAAAAAATTCAAGAAATAAAAAATTTATAAATTTTAAATTGTATGCCATTCTGAATAGTGTAATGCAATTTTTCACTGTTCTGCACCATCCCACATGGAATGCGAATCTTTCTGTTGTTCAGTGTATCCACACTGAATATGCTACCCACCCATCAGTCACATAGTCACTGTCCTGGTTATCAGAAAAGTGTCATGATATAGTGATGCTTGTGTTCAAGTAACTTATTTTACATAATGGTCCCAAAGCCTAAGAGTACGGATGCTGGCCATTTGGACATACCAAAGACAAGTCATAAAGTGCTGAATTTAGGTGAAAAGGTGAGTTATTGACTTAGTAAAGAAAGAAAACTTTGCCAGGGTTTACAGCAAAAATTAATTTTTTACCCATGAAATTCTGAATAAGGAAAAAGAAATTGTTGCTAGTTTTTCTGCCACACCTTAAACAGCAAGAGTTAACCACCGCAGTACATGATAAATGCTTAGTTAAGATGGAAAAGTCTGAAATTATAAGACTTGGTAATATTCATGGTTACAGTCATCCATTTACTTGGTGTATTGGAATGTGTCCCATGCAGGTAAGGGAGATTTTTGAATCTCCTTTTTTAGCCATGCCTTCTTTCTTCTGCCCCCATTGATGTGCCCTAGCAGTAACTGGGTTCACTAATCCACTACCTTATCGACTTTCACAGAAGATGACCATCTAGTCTGCAGCTTAGAGGAGAGGGAGGAGGTTCCTACACTTCCCACTTCATGGCTGATTCTCTTGGTGGCTCTCCCCCTCCTTCTCTTTTGTGAAGACAAGAGATCTACTTTTCGTGAACATGACATTCCTTCAAAATGCCACCTCCTCTCCCTCTCAGCCTTTCTTCTATATTACAGTTGTGTGTGGGGAGTAGGTGGGTAGTGCTAGGTTTGCTAAGCAGCATCATTTTATGCACCCTGAAGGATGGGTACTGACACATAGCTAGTCATCCTCTCCATTGAGAAGGTAGAGTACGTAGCCACTTCCCTTCTTAATCACAGGCCAGAATAGCTGTCACAGATGGAAAGTGTGTGTTCCCCCTGTTCATCTGTTAAAGCCCTAACCCCTAATGTGATGTGATGAGGAGGTGGGGGTCTTTTGGTAGATAATTAGGTTAGATGAGATCAGAAGAATAGAGTTCCCATGATGGTATTAGTGTCCTTATAAGAACAGAGTCTAGAGTACTTGCTGTCTCTTTCTATCTGTTTCTGTCTCTATCTCGCTCTACAAAGACAAATCACATGAGTACACAATAAGACAGAATCCATGTGTGAGCCAAGAAGAGGGCCTTCACCAAGACCTAAATTTGCTATTAGCACTATGATCTTAGACTTTCCAGCCTGTAGAACTATGATAAATAAAGGTCTGTTGTTGAAGCCATACAATCTGTGGTGTTTTATCAACACAGCCTGAACTGACTAAGACAGTTATCAATTCCAGTATTTGGCAACTAACAACATCTTCTTATTGTTGTGACCATTTTCCAAAATAGATGGACCTCTTCCAAAACTTCTTTTCCGATCTTGCAACTTATGATGCCACACATTTGTCAAAAGTATGAAAAGTTTTATTATATAATCAAAGTACTCTGAGGGAGCAGGACTGTCCTCATAAGCAGGTCCAACTTAGCTGGAGAGATTGAGAAAAGGGGCCAAGACCTGGGTTTCAACAGTAGTTGAGGGGCAGGCCCAGGATGAGAGTTCCCAGGCAGAAGAAGCGACCTCTGGGATTTACGTTTCCTGCTGGTGCCAAGGAATAAGTACCCAGGATTTATTATTAGTTTCCAGATATAGGGTACAAAGAGTAAAGGAAGAGGTAAGGATTAAAATCTGTCAGAATTAAACATAAGTAAATGGAGTCCAACTTTATTTCAGGTAAAAGAAAACAAAAATTATGTCATTCTTAAAAGGGATCACCATGAAAGCTGGACCAGGTACCATAAGGAACAAAACTAAGATGGATTAAATGTGCATGATCTTTTAGGAAAAATGTGTGTGTGTGTGTGTGTGTGAGAGAGAGAGAGAGAGAGAGAAAAGATAAAGAGGGAATCAGGCAAGGTGAGAGAACCACCAGACCATGATGCAAGTTTGACTTTGAGTAAAGGACAAAAGAAAAGAAGGTTTGATGGAAATATCCTAGACTTCCTGTGGTCTAAGCATGGTTGAGCAAAGTCTTGGGACATCTTTGAACAGAAGCTGGTCATCAGAGGGGTCCCTACTAGGAGTCCCTGCTACACTCAGCTCTGAGCTGGGGCCACAATGGAGGCTTTGTGAACAGGTGGATGGGTTTCATAGCTCTGCAGCTTAGCCCCATGTCACTTATCCTTCTTGCAATGGAAAGACCACGAGGCACATTCTCATGGCCACCACACACATACCTAATCCAAATGCTATTTTTCATTGCTAAAAATATTTTGGAGTTCCCTGTCAGGGAAACGTCTTCACAGGATAGTATAGAAATAATGGAAGGGTTAAAAAAGCGTGATAGCTTTTAAAATGAGTCTTTATTCTGGACCAAAACCAGCATATTTGGACTGACTACCTATCTCAGTATTTATCAGGATTGACTGTGTGTCACTTTGGCTTTTTTTTTTTTTTAACATTTGCATCCAAATGATAAAGGTTACCACCATTAATAGTGTTTCAAGGAACATGCCACAGGATCTGAAGGCAATTCCAATAAGCAATTCCAGATATATTCTAAACAGTGGTAATATAATAGGAACAAGTGCACAGCTTTGTCCAAGGTGACTTCATTTTCATTAGCTATAGGATTTCAAGAATAATATTAAAAAATGAAAGTAGCTCCAGGTTGTACTCTATTTCCTCTCTGTGTGTGCATGAGCATATGGGTATGTGTGAAGATTATTCACTCAGAAGCTGATCAATAGGACCTTTCTAAGGCTCTATACCTAATTTTATACTTGTATTTTTACATTTATTTTATCAAAGGGAGCTTCCCAAATTTTAGGGAAACTTCAAAGCTAACAAAGCTTTAGGCCACTTTGAGGATATGCATTTGTGTGTGCACATCCCGTGTGTTTTTGTGTATTTCTGTGGCTTCTCTCCCACCCTCAAACTTAGATACATATGGTTTTCCATATGGGCAATGTCTTCCTTCACTCATGTTCTTAAATGTCTTTGGATTGTTAAATAAAAAGAAGGTAAAAGGCATATCTACAGAAAAGTCCTGGGTAGACAAGAGAAGAATGGAGGAAGGACAGTTTCCTTCCCATCCCTAGACCCAAGCTTGAAGTTTTCTGCTGCAGCCAAGTTCTGGGAAAAGGATCTCTTTCTTCAAACCACTAGAGGGCACCGGTGTGCAGACAATGGCTGGATTTGGACAGGGTGCTGAACTCCAGGGAGTAAGAAGGAAGGCCACCCTCACCTTCCTACAGACTCCAAGTCACTTTTCTTTTCAAAACAGCCGGGCGTGGTGGCACACGCCTGTAATCCCAGCACTTTGGGAGGCTGAGACAGGAGAATCGCAAATTCAAAGCCAGCCTCAGCAATGGTGAGGCACTAAGCAACTCAGTGAGACCCTGTCTCTAAATAAAACACAAAATAGGGCTGAGGAAGTGGCTCAGTGGTCAAGTACCCCTGAGTTCAATACCTAGTACCAAAAAAAAAAAAAATCTTCCTCCAATTAGGATGTTTCTTCCTGGCTTTGAGTCATCCTAGCATGTCCTCCCCTGTTTTTTTCCCTCCCTGCATCCTCCTCAATAACATCATCTGCATCCCTTCTCCAGATTCTTTGCTATGGAGATTATCATCTCTGTTAATCAAGGTGGAAGGACTCCCACTGTCTTCAGGAGAATAGACCAGGGAGACATACTGGAAAGATCACCAAACTGATTCAGGAGATCTGGATTCAGGCCCTGGATCTGTCATGGTTTGTGTGATCTTGAGAAAAATCACCTTCCCTCTCTGAACCTATGCATGCTTGTCTGTGAAATGGGAGCCTTCCCTAAAGTTCTACATGTCTTATCAGAAAAGAACTGAATCTCAGTATATATCCTCTTGCTTTTGCTATTTCTGTTTGGTTTTTGAATCAACAAACTTTTATTGAAGAAAACCATGTTATGTTTAAATGCCACTGCTTAAAAGCTTAGCTCTTCCTTGTCATTCACTAAGTGAGCAATAGATTGAATGATTAAAAACTTCCATGCTAAAATTCTGAAGCCAGAATGCTGTTTATAAACTCTCAGTGAATAAAATTTGAAATTAAAGACTTCTTTCGGTTTCCAGGTCAGTATGTGAGGAACTTGGAAGTTTTCTTCGTTCCACACAATGAGAAAAAAGCTGAAAAATTGAAAGTTAACAACTCATCTTTAATCAATCATCAAACTTTCCATAGGGAAAACTGCTGATGGGCAGCAAGATCACAACTTACTGGAGCAAAATCCAGGAGTAGAAAATTCTGTGGCAACCAGTACCAGGTTCCTTTTCCCCAATACATTATATCTGGCTCATAACAAAACATAAGACTTACTAAAAGACAATAAATAAAACAAAACAAAAATATAAGAGCCAGAAATATGGTTTAAAGAGAGCAAGCCTTAGAACCAAATATGGTAGACATGTTGGAATTACACTAGGGATTTAAAATAACTCCGATTAACATGATAAGGGCTCTAATGGAAAAAGTAAGCAACGTGTAGAAGAGAGGGGTCATATAAGCATAGAGATGGAAACTTTAAGAATGAATCAAAAGTAAATGCTAGAAATAAAAAATTACCATAATAGAAAATATGAATTCCTTTGATTGTTTCATCAGTAGACTAGACTCAACAGAAGAAGGAAATAATGAACTTGAAGAAATGCCAGTACAAACTTCCAGAACTGAAATGTGAAAAGAACAAAGAATGATATAGAGCAGAAAACCAAAATGCTGAAGGACAAAGAGATGTAAAATGTGTCAGGAATACCAAATCAAATTAAAGACTTTGAATCCCATCTATTCATGGACCACTCAGTTACCACTATCCACATCAACCACACCACCGTCACCTGTAAAATGCTGACATTGACAAGGAAAACACAGTTTTGCTTGTATATAGTCAAAATTTATTAAATTATCCCTGTTTAAAATACTAAAGACCTCACAAGGGACAACTGAGAACTTCAGCAAAGAAAAGAGGGTCTATTCAGTGTCTCTGTAAACACACAGTCTTCAAAACTTATCTTTGAAGCCAATTCTACCCTTTCACATTCTCAAGTTGAATTCCCTGCTCCTCAAAAGAAACCTCACTCAAACCATTGGGTTGTAACCAGAGATCTCAGAGCTGGTATTTCTTTGTGGTATTAACTGGAAGACCTTATTCCATTTGTCATGGGCTTTTCTTTAAAATGAGCTGGAAAAAGATTGACTAGTGTGAAATAATACATGGAAAAAGAGTTTCTCCCCTCTGTTTCTCCAAGGATTGTCTTGAGGTCTTCCAACTATACTTATTTATCCTGTTCTATTCTTCACTCTTTGTTTTAATCACTTTTATTATAAATGTCCTAAATATCTCAAAGGGCCTGCTGTTTTTTTCTCACTTGTATTTCTCCCCCTACCCCACTTTCATCCTTTTTATGAATCTTTAGTATGACCCTTCTTGAGAGTGACCTTCAAGGCCATGAGGAATGATCTACCACACCTCTCTCACCCTTTCCTTTCATGTCAGGTGCCAAGTTCCTGCAACACTGAGTTCTTTGTTCTTACCTAGACTCAAAGAATCCTCTTGTTCTCTTGTCTTTAAGCATTCTGTTCCCTGTTCCTGGAAAGATCTCTTCCCACTCTTTGGAGTGAGTAATAAACATGGTGCATCAAGATTCAGCTCAACAGTCACCCCTGGCTGAAAGCCTCCCTGAGAAACCAGGTCAGGTTGCATGCCTCTCCTGGGTCTGCCTACAGAACATGAGATATCCCTGCTTCATCTCCTGCCTTGGGCAGCAGTGTCATCCTTGGTAGCCTTCAAATGCCTGGAGGGCAAGGGTTGTGTTCCCTTCTCTAAACCTATTATCTAGGACAATCTATGGACCAAGGTTTGTTACAGGAATCAAGGTACAGTCATCAAAGTACAGTCACCCTCCAGATCTGCAGGCTCATCATCTGTGAATCCAACCAATTGCCAATTAAAAATATTTGAAAAAAATGCATCTATACTGAACACATACAGACATTTTTCTTGACATTATTCTCAAAACAACACATAATAACAACTATTAGAATTGCATCTACATTATATTAGGTATTACAAATAATCTAGTATGATTTAAATTATATGAAAGGTTGTGTTAAGTTACATGCAAATATTATGGCATTTTCTATAAGAGACTTGAGGATCATGGATTTTGGTGTCTGTCGGGGGTCTTGGCACCAAACCACCAGAAATACCAAAGGTGTATGAATGAGCTGGTGAAATGTAAAATCTCAAAAATGAGGTAGTGAGAAATGAAAGTGACCAAATTATGTTATGTGCATGCATAAGTATGTCACAATGAATCCCACCATTACATATAATTATAATGTACCAATAAAAATTAATAAAAAATAAATTGTGAAAAGAAAGTAAATGTATGTAATAAGGCTAAAGAAAAGCAAAAGTGAGTTGGGTGCAGTGGAGCAAGTCTATAATCCCAGCAACTTGGGAGGCTGAGGCAGGAAAGTTCAAAGCCAGCTTCTGCAGCTTAGTGAGGCCCTATGCAACTTAGTGAGACTCTGTCTCAAATGCAACATTTTTAAAAGGGGGTGTTGGGGATATGGCTCAGTGGCAAAGTGTCCCTGGGTTAAATCCCCAGTAACCCCTCCCCCCCAAAAAAAGAAAGAAAGAAAGAAAAAAAGAGAAGGTGGATAAGAAACCAAGAAAGAAAACTAAAAGGCAAGGAAAGTCTATATATTGTCTTAAACATATAAATTGGATTAATTTTTCAGGCCTGATTCTGACAACTGAGAAAACACAGTTTTAGGAATTCTTCTTAAAAAGCATCTTTGGAAAAACTTAAAGATAAAAGCCAGTAGAACTAAAACATGTCTCTAAATGCTAAATATGTTTATCAAAAGTCAAAATGAAAAGAAAACATAAAGAGATGGAAAACAGAAAAAGATAATAGAAGAAAGAACAAACATAGCAGTTATGTTAATAAAAGCAAACAGATCAAGTTTCCCTATTAAAAGAATTTCAGATTGGGTCAAACCCTAAATCTGTATATGCTCTATCTATAATTTGCAGACCTAAAATGGAAAGATCTAAGCAGCGTAAGATAAAAGTAAGCAAAGACATTTAAAGAGGAAAAATACAGAAAATGGAATTTACTATATTAATAAAAGCCAATGTAAAAAATCCAAGGTCAAAAGTATTAAATAAGACAAAAGACTATTTTCTAATTAATTTTAATTTTTAATAAGAAAGTTAAACACAAGAAATCTATTTTTTAAAAAGTTCTAAGAAGACTGCAGTGCACTGAAGGTTTATATGCTCCTAAAATTCATGTCAAGGCTCTAACTCTGGGGTCTGGAGTTGTGGCTCAGTGCTAGAGTGCTTGCCTGGCATGTGCGAGGCCTTGGGTTCAATCCTCAGCACCACATATAAATAAATCAATAAAATAAAAGATCCATTGACAACTAAAAAATATTTTTTAAGAAAGCTCTAACTCCTCGATGTGATGATATTTGGAGATGAAGCCTTTAGGAAGTAATTAGCTTTGCACGGAACCATGAGGGTAGCCCTGGTGGTATTAAGGCCTTGATAAAAAGACTAGAGCTCTCTCTCTGCCATATGAGGATACAACAGGAAGGAGGCCATCTACAAACAAAGGAAAAAGACTTTGCCAGATGTGGAATATGCTGCCACCTTGATCGTGCACTTCTCAACCTCCATGTTTGCAGTTTGGGCCATGTTATGGTTTGGATCTGGAACGGCCCCTGGCAGTGCACAAGTTAAATACTTGGTCCGCAACTTAGCAATTTTCAGAGGTGGGGCTTCTGGCAAGTGATTGAATCATGGAGGGTGTAAACTCATAAATGGATTAATCCATTGATGGACTCATAGCTGAATGCACTACTGGGAGGTGGTTGAGACTATGGGAGGTAGGACCTTGTTAGAGAAAGTGGGTCCTTTCCTTGGAGACTATATTGTATTCTCAGCCCTTTCCTTTCTCCCTTTCTCTCTGCTTCCTAGCTGCCATGATGTGAGCAGCTTTCCTCTGCCATACCCCTCCACCATTATGTTCTGCCTCACTTTAGCCCAACCAGGAGCTAAAATCTCTGCAATCATGAGCCAAAATTAATTTTTCTTCCTTCAAGTTGTTTTTCTCAGTTATTTTGTCATAGCAATGCAAAGTGGACTAACACAGTCCAGTTCAGTCTGTGGTATTTTTAAATAGCAGCTGAGCAGACTAAACAAAGATCTAACAAAATAAGAGTTCCTTGATCTTCATCACCATCCAATATCCTAGAGTCAACATCTAAAAATTCTTTGAGGTATTTCTTATATGTTGCTGTGTGTTTAAAGTAGTGTACATGAACTGACATCTCTCAGTCAACAATATTGGCTTCTTAGGCTTGTTTCTTTTTTGTGTGTGGTCGGAGGATGGGTATGCCCATTCTATGCTGCTCTCCTTTTTCTGCTATAGTTATATCACAGTTCAGAACTATGTCTGCATCAAGTATTGCATCAGTTAGAAATGTGCTTGGCTGCAAATAACAGAAATGACTTTAAAGAGTGGCTTTCAGGCAGTCAAGGTTGATAGAGTTGCTTTATGTTGTCATCAGAGACACAGGACATTTTTTTATTTTCCTGTTCTCCTGTCGTGGGTGTTGAGTCTTATGGGTATTGCCCATATATTCGTAAATTAGGTGCTACATTGTGGTATTGTGTCCATGTTGCAGGCAGGAAAAAAAAAGGAAGGAAGAAGACATGTGAGATGGCGAACGGAAAACAAATCTTTCGCAGAAACCGTAGTTTTTGTCTCACTAATAGGCACATGATCTGCTGTAACTGCAAGGCAACCTAGCATTGCACATGTTTTCAGAGAGACACATTATTTCCTGGACAAAAATGAGGTTTTGAAAGGAAGAAAGGGGTGTAGAAATTAGCAAAGTCACCAATCGTGTCTGTCACAGGTGTTTTTACTATCATTGCTTGGTGAACAGTGTTAATCGCTGAACCTGTACATGATATGCATCTCCTTTCTTGTACATCTTGGCTGGAAGTCAGAACTGGCCCCGTTACTTTCATTTGCTTAGGTATTTTTATCACAACCCATGGCTAACTTCTCCCATAAATGCCAAAAGCTCTGTAAGATGCCCCTCAATTTAAAATCCATGTGTTTCAGTGTATCAGATATTCTATCATTTCAAATCGTTTTCAGGAGGCCTCACCACTAGAGCCTCTGCCCTTCTCCTCCAGTATAAACCATTTGTTCCTTCAGCTTGCTGCCAGCTGTCCACTTGGGTTTAACTTTGTCACCATCCTGCCACTTCCCTTCAATCTCTCCTCTAACTCCCTGAATTCTCTTTTTCTTGAATTATTACCCATATTAGGTTTTGTTAGATTTTTTTTCAATTTTACCATAACGCCTACTGGAAAATTTTGCCAGTCTGGATTTTAGGATAGATTTCCCTGAGACATTTGAAGTCTTTGCCCCATTGATATCTAACTTGTGCTCTTCTGAAATACAATATATTTACTATGGTACTACTACTTTGTGACCTGCGTCTCAACCTACCTTGTACATTTTGGGGATCTGTATTAGAAAAGGCTCTCCAGATAAACAGATGAATAGGATACATAGGAATTGACCCACTGGATTATGGCATAGTCCCATGACACACTGTCTATAAGCTGGACAACCAGGAAAGTCAGTGGTATAATTTAATCTAACCCTGAAAGCCTGAGCGCCAGGACAGGAGACAATATCTGAGCACAGGAGAAAATGGATATCTTAGATCAAGGAAAGAGAGAAAAAAGATTCCCCTTCTATCATTTTGTTCTACTGGGTCTTCAGTGAATTGGATGCTGTCCCCACATTGGTGAAGGAATCTTCTTTACTGATTCTACTGATTTAACTGCTAACTGTGTTTGTCAGTTTTCCATTACTGTAACAAATACCTCAAATAATCAACTTATAAAGTAAAAAGGATTATTTTAGCTCATTTTAGAGGGTTCAGTCCATGTTCCAGTTGGCCCTATTACTTTTGGGCCCATGGCAAGGCAACATATCATGGCGGCAGGGATTATGCGGCAGGGAAGAAAGCCACTCCCCTTATCACCAGGACATGAAAAAAGAGAGGAAGAGATGGTGTCCCACAAGTCTTGATGGGGGCATGTCCTCAGCAACCAAATTTCCACCACTTCCCAATAACATCAAGTTGAGGAGCAAACCTTTAAAGCAGGGGCTTTGGGAGACTTAAGATCCACACAATAGCACTAATCACACCCAGAACCACTCTTAGGGAGTCACTCAGAAATAATGTTTTGCCCAGCTATCTGGGCATCCCTTAAGCCAGTCAAATTGGCACATAAAATTAACCATTACAAGATGCTCTAAATCAGTGATCTGAAATTCTGCTATTGTGTGTATTTGCATGAGCATTTTATCATGCATTGTGCTGGGAATTGGGTAAGTACTTTTAACTGGAACCTTTTATCATGCAGTTCTGGGAAAGTTAATTTTTATTATTTCGTTGATATATCTTCTCCCTATATTTTGTTGTACTTTCTAAAAACTAAGATGAAATTAAGAGTTGGATTCCTCTCATGTTTTCTTAAAATCATTTTATTTCTTAAAGATTTTCAAACTTTGCTTTCCAGATTATTTGTTGAACTTTAAGTTATAGTTCTTGCCTTTTAATTTCCCAAAATCATTTCTTGTTTTGATTGTTCCCCTCTTTTGTAAATTATTTCCTACATTTGTTTCTCAGTTGCACTGTATTATATTTTCTGAGGATATTGGTTACCATTCCTTTAAAGTTGATCCTGCATTACTTTTGTGTTTGCTGGTTTTCTTTTTATTTGCTTTCATTCTTCTCTTTCACACCAGAAGCTTTCTTCAGAGATGTGGTGGGTAATTCTCAGCTCATGTGATTCCTTTTATTTGGAAAAGTGAAACACTACAAATAAACAAATAAAATAAAACTAGCTGAAAGCTACAGAGATAGAATTGGTGGGCTTCATTGTATGGAAATCGTGACGCAGACTAGTTTTTCCTTTGGGAAGTCCAATGCCAATGTGGGCAGATCTTTCCTTTGGGTGTATGTAAAGGTTTGTTTTCTCCAGCCTAGAATCTAGAATTCTAAGTGGGAAGGAGAAGTTCTCATCATTCAAAAGGAGATTTTAAACTAACTCCTCTGTTTCCAGTCTTACATCTAATCCTGACCCTATTTAATGCTTAAAGTTAGTTTAAAGGCTTTCTGATTCTATATTTTAAAGTATTTGTCTCTTGCTTTACATTGGCAGTAATTGACTGACTGACTGGGATAGTGGTGGGTAGAAAAGAGGGCACTGGGTCTGGCTGCTTCTTGAATAGACTTTCAAATAACCTCCTGGTCATCAGCTCTACCTCCCCTCTGGCTTTGGCATGTGCTAAATTTAACCAGGCTTAAATTCCTCAGGCTTTCCTGAGTTCAGCAGGGCACAAGGTTTTTGTCTCATCAGTTTCCCCTTCTACTATAAACCAGTTTGAACTCTCCCATTAGGAAGTCACTTAAGATTCATCTATTCACCTCCATTCCAATGACTAGTGCTTGGGTGTTGAAGAAGTTTTCTGATTTCATCAAAGGTGGAATTCAAGTTTCAGTTTCTCTGTTTTGAAAAAAAAAATGATTTTGAGAAGCAGCAGAAACAAACCCAAACACTTTTTCTCTATGATTTTTAAAACTGGAAGGAAGCTTCATTTTGTTTTGATAAAAGCTACAATTCCTAGCAAATATTAACAGACACAAACTTTTATCTGGAGAATAATGTTGCATCAAAACATATAAAAGCAAAATATTTCATATTCATGGGGAAATTGACAGAATTAGAATGGTGGTGGGAAACCCATTATACCTCTTTAAGTCTTTGACAGATGAATAGGCAAACACTAAGGAGGTTGAAGATCTGAATGGCATAATTAATTAGTTTGATATAAAAGATATGTTTCAAACTCTGTACTTCACAGAGTATGAAATGGAACAAAGTAAAAAGCCCAGTAATAGATCCAAGAACACGTGAGGATGTGTGTCATGATGAAGCTGGCATTTTAAATCGTAGGTAGAAGGTAGATTATTCAACAAATGGCATTAGGAAAACTGACAAATGATTTGGAAAGAAAAAGAAAAAAAAAAAACCTGATGATTGCCATGTTCTACTTATGGCTGACAATTCTTGGCAGAGAGTTAACTGTTGGGGATTTTCCCAAAGAATCCCTGTTCTCAGGCTTTTCTCATGCTACTTCCCAGGAATTCTAAGCAAAACTGCTTGCTAAGAATTCTAAAGAGCAATTTGAGCAATCAGCATGAAGCTATTTGACTTCATTTGGTGATTTAAATTGCTGCGGTATTTTGAAGGCCAAGAAGTCTTTGTTCTTCAACCTCCTTAGTGTATCACCCTGTGTGCATTTGGTAGCAAGAAACTGGATATTGGGTTTTTTCACCTTAGAGGTTTGGAGTGGGTGATTTTATGGGTTGAGAAGACCAGGAAAACCCACCATCACTGAACAAGGTGACTGTCTATAGTCATGTCTTCACAAAGCCCTCTAATGCATTCTCTGAGCATTCTCATACAGCTTCTCCATATCTCTGAATATTTCCAGCTCTGCAAAGCTGTCCAGGTGCTCTGAATTCTTTCTGCATATACTGCCTTACCATCCAGGAGGGATGTTGAAAACATTTCATTGTTGTATCATCAGTGCCAACCAATCAAAATGGTTCAGTATCAGTCTGTTGAAAAATGAAGTCTAATTAACCAGTGCAAACCTGTGTCTAGTAGGTGAACATTAATCCTCCCTCTAGCAAACATGACCCCCCTACAAATCTCTTGGGAATATTTCCCCAAACTTCATTTTGCTTGAGATTTTATATTCTCACTTTTTTTTTTATCTCCTCTATCTCTTTTCACTTTTTCCATTCTTTAAGACACCCTTGATCTCTTAGACCAAACTGTGTAAACTTTTCAAAGATCACAGCCAATCTTTCCTCAGACCACAAAGACTGCCCCCTTCCTTTCTCTGGCATGCTGTCTGTCTGATAAACAATTTCCCTCTTTACATAAAAGTCTTTGCAGGAATACATTTCCTGAGTGGGTCATAAGTGGTGACAGATGCAACCAGTGGCAGACTAGAGAGTGATGTGGCTAAGTGCTATGGTCTTAGTGTATCCTTCCAGAATTCATCTTTTGAAATCTAATCCCCCCTGGGATGTCATTAAGTGGTGGGGCCTCTGGGAGGTGAGCAGGTCTTGAGAGTGCAGCTCGGGTGAATGGGAATAGTGTCCTTATGAAAGAGGCCTGAGGACTCCTTTGCCCCTTTTGCCATATGGGGACACATGGAAGGTGCCATCAGTGAGGAATGGGCTCCCTAGACAGAATCTGCTGGTCCCTTGATCTTAGACTTCCCAGCCTCCAGAACTGTGAGCAATAAATTTCTACTGTTTGAAGTTATTGGGCCTAAGGCATTTTGCTCTAGCATACCAGGTTGTTGAAGACACTAAGCATGTCCCAAGTGGCTTTCCCATCTTCAGAGTATCATCTTCTTGCTTTTCATATGGCGGAGGTGTTGGCTACTCTCTCTTCTCAGCTATTCAAGTTCTCTCTCCCTTTGATCTTCCCTTATAGTATACAAGAAACAACTAGATCTTCTGTGTTCTGAGGGATGAAGAGCAAAGACGGTAGGAATCCAAAGTTGATTTAGAGATCAAGCCCAAAAGAAGTTGATGTTCCTTGCTACCCACATTCCATCCACCAGAATGTGTCTTCCAACTACTGCCACAAGGTTGGGACATGGGGCTGAGCTTGCTGCCAGAACACAGAAATGGGTTCATGAGCATTTAACCAGTCTCTGCCTCACTGTATTATTGCTGTCTGGCTGGGTATGGTAACATTTTATATCTGTGACATTTCTTGCCCTTTTTTTTAGGTAAAAGGGCATTTTCATCAGAGTGGCCATGGTTTATCTCTCGGGATAGCTGTTCTTAAGCCTGAGTATGCACTGGAATTACCTGGAGGGGCTTGTTAACATGCAGACTCCAGGTAGTAACTCCAGGAATTCTGATTCCGTAGTGTAATAGCTGTCAAGTCATCTGAGTTTTTAGCAAGTAACCAAATTGATTCTGACACAAGGGGTTTAGCAACTCATATGCTGACGAATGCAGCATTAGAAGTTCAAAGTTATTAAAATAAGCCAGATGAAATTGAACCCTTCAGAGAGAAATTCCTTTATGGATGGGAATAGTGGGAATAGGAGGCTGGATTTTCCTTGAAGGACTAAAAGTCAAATGGGGGAAAGACTTTTTCTACCTCTTTAAGGGAAACAACATAAAACTATGTCTGGGTATAGCCCAACAGGGAGACAACTGGGGCTCCTTGTTTAGATGTTTATCATCTAGCTTTATGTATATCCTCAATCCTAAGACACTCTGCTTTGTTTCACATTTTAACATTTCTGATACCTAGATATATCTTGCAGTCAATGGTGCCATAAAATTTTTTGGCAATATATTCCCCCTAGAGGTTCACAATATAATAGTATATTTTAAAAACTTTGCATCTTAGATTCATAAAATAGGGTTATTCAACATAGTTAGCATCAGTTATATGTGTGCTTGTTTTTTTACCTTAGTTGTATTCAGTTGATCCACAGTGGCAAACTAGTATTCTAATTAGAAAACTCACCTACCGGAAAGGGTTATTAAAAGGGCTACAGTTATCTTTATCTTGGATCAATATCTTTCACCAATATTAATTAGCATCATAAAAGCTAGAAATGGATTTTTCTCTGGTGAAGTAATGGTATTTAAGAAATGTGAGTTGGCTAAAATATTTTAGAGAGCTTTCCCAAGTTTTTATAGATGGTATACTATAAACATTTACAAGCCCTTTTGTTTGTGCCCCGACTGTGCACGTATGTAGAATGGCCCACCAAGGGCCATTATTTTAGAGGACTCTGATTGCCTGATGCCAACTATAAAGTTAACTGAATTCTGCTTCTGGGTTGTTGTGTCTGCCACTAGTGAGCCTCTTGTGGCGTGGCTGTCAGAGAACAGGACTTCCTTGGGCTCACCTGTCGGGTTACACAAACTGACTTTGTTAATAAGTGTTTTCTGTTAATAAAGTTTTGTCCAATAAACATATGAGATTTTGGTGGGAGCCTTTCTTTCATTAGATCCTGGTGGCAAAGTTGTGGGATCTACCTCCAATTATTAGAGGCCACCAAGAGCTATCGAGATAACCCAATGCTTATAAGTGACCACCTTGTCTTAGAAAAGTTCACATCTGGGAAGGGATCTGCAGAAACGGCAGATGCAGGAGGCTCTGGAAATGGCCATTTACTTAGGCTCTAAAGATTAGTGGACAGAAACATTGGACTAATTTGGTCTGTGATTATAATGTGAGCAGTGCCTTGAAGATAACTCAGTGTGACTCTGTGTGTGCATATGTGTGTGTGTGTGTGTGTGTGAGAGAGAGAGACAGAGAGAGAGAGAGAGAAAGAGAAGGACAAGTGAGAACTTGCTCTGTAGTTTTAGCAGGGAGTAATGCAATATTCCTGTAGTAACCCAAAGTTCTGGCATTGGAGGCACCAGCTGCAACATGACTATTTCAAAAGACATTGGAGTTTGTTGTGGAGTTGTCCAAGACCAAGAGACACCATTTAACATTCTGCTCTAGCAAAAAAGCAAGAACAATCAGGACTTAACTCTTAAAGGTAGGAGTTAGCACATCTTGGGAATTCTATATCCCAGAAGCAGAGGGGAACATTGGGTGGAACATTGGTTGTACAGATGAGAAAAGGTAAGAGACAGAACTTCCTCATAATTTGAGTCAGAATTTTACTGAGTTATATTTGTGGACACTGAGATAGGATGACATTATCTGAGACACAAGCTAGTGAGGCAGGATTGTGTGTATGGACTATAGTAAACCAACCCAGGACAATTTGGTGGTTTCATAGGTGTGTGTTTATGTGAGAGAATTCAGTAGTCTCTACTTATGAAAGGCAGGGGGAAATTATGCTCTCTGATCTGGTCCATGCAACCTCACTAAGTGGTGATATGGCAGTAAAACCAAACTTCAGATTAAATGCCATCAAATGTTGAGGACTTGTTGCTAAGAAGATGCCAATAGTTATAACCCCCCTATGATTGTTTGCTTTTTTCACACCTTTAAGTGCCCTACTAGCACATTGAGGCTCACTGTGTAATTATGTTCTTAAGGCTGTCCTAGGAGTAGGATTCAAGGCAGTAGTGTCCCCTGTAATGGAAGCATTAATGCTGGTTTTGACTGTTTTATATTATGTTCCTACAGAGCAATGGGTCTTGTTAACCATTCCTAACCCATCAGAATCCTTCCATACTACTGATCAAGTCTACTTCAATCAAAATTTATTCTAATATTCCTCACCCTGGTTCTCCACCCCGAGAGTGTTATTTTGAATCAAGACATATCATATGCAAGTTGACCAAGCCCAAGATGTAAGTTTTTGTTAATTTGTTGCTAATACATATCATACTGGTCATATGGAAGGATTTTAAAGTAAATGATCACAAATGATGTATATCAGTGATATATCAATTGTACATATAACTGGTAACAGCAATCTACTTCTGTGTAATATATCATAGAAATATATTTGTAGATATTAATGTTCATAATATGTGGATAATGGTCAAGGAAGTTTATAAATATAAGTAGTGTGTGTGTATGTGTGTGTATGTGTGTGTACATATGCATATATACAAGTGTGTGTGTTATAGTAGCCTCCATTCCCATTTTATGTACTTTTGGAAATGTGTCTATCAAAATGTTAGAAAAGTTTGAAAGTATGTTGGCCAAAATGTTACCAGTGGTTGTCTTTAGATTATGTGTGATTTTATTTTTCTTCCATTGTTTTTGAATTTTCAGTACTTCTAAACTGTCTGATGTGAACATGTGTTAATTAGGAAAAAATTAGTTTATTAAATTTGAAAGAAATACTAAGGACCTTCATTTCCTTTTCTCAGTACCTTTCTGTTTTGTCTCTCAGTACCATTTAATACACAGTACTTTTCCTTATAAAATATCTTAGAAAAACACTTTTTATTGAAGTATACAACTTTATAAACATGCAAAACATTGAATTAGTAAATCCATAAAGTTGTACAACCATCACCATCACCCAAAGAATGTCTCCATCACCCGGAGAAGTATTCCCATGCCCATTTAGATTTAATCTCCACTCCCACCTTGGCTCAGGCAACCTCCAATTTCAGTCTGCATAGAGTTGCCTTTTCTGGATGTTTCATATAAATGAAGTCGTACAATATGTAGCTTTTCATATATGACTTCATTCACTTGCCATCTTAGTTCATTTATGTTGCTACAACAAATACCTGAAAATAATAATGTATAAAAAAGAAGTCTAATTTGGTTCATGATTCTCATCTCTATAATATCCAAACAGCATGGCACTAGAGTCTGGTGAGGGCATACTGGCTGCATCACAATATGGCAAATGGCTTTACATGATGGAGCTCATGCAAGAGCTCTTAGATGAATAGTTAGGAGTATAACTGATGGTTCTTTTGCTTAATCTGAATTTAACTTTTAAGAGACTACTATACTGTTTTCCAAGTAATGTACCATTATGCATTCCCACAAGCAGTTGTATTAGGGTTTCAATTTCTCCACAGCTTCCCCAACACTAAATATGATCAGCCTTTTGGATTTTCTTTATTCTAGTCAGTATATACTTGCATCTCATTGTAGGTTTAATTGTATTACCCTAACTACTAATTGTGTTAAACATTTTCTCATGTTTACTAACTATGCATGTCTTCTTTTATCCAATGTCTACTTAATCCTCTAGTCCATTTTTAATTGTATCTTTGCCTTCTTTTTGTTTAGATAAAGCTATTTTTTTTATTCTGATACAAATCCTCTTTTAAATATGTAATTTGCAAATATATTCTCCTGTTTCTCATTTACTCATTTGCTCCTCCTATCTTGGAGGAGCTTTCACCCATTACTTTCTCTCATGCCCTCATCCAATTTCAACAGGATGTTTTACCAACCTACCTTCAGAATACAGGGAATCTAAGCACTTCTCAAACTCTATGATATTGACATCCTAGTCTAATGTTAATTTCTCACACAGTCAATTGTCATGTATCCTTACTGGTATCCCCGTGGCTCTTCTCCTCTTTTCTCTCACCAAGCAGTTCTCCACACACAGAAGACAAAGAAATCCTTGGAAATCATCATTTGCCCCATCGTCAGTTCTCCATTAGCTTCCACTGACCCAACAGCATCAGGAGTCCTTATCATGGTGCTGCAGGCCTGAGGGATCTCAGGTCTGGTGATTTTTCTGACCTCTTTTCTTATCAGTCCAGCTCATGGGGCTCTGACCACACTGGTCTCTTTGTTCCTTGAATACATCAGGGTCTTGGAACTTGCTGATGCTTTTTTGCATACTCTTTCCCTAACTAACTATTGCATGGGCTCCCCTACTTCAGTCAGGTTTCTGTACTAACTTCATTTTTCAAAAAAGCTCTTCCTGGTTGTTTCTTCTAAGTGGGCACCCTACTGAACACTATTATTTTATTTCTAGTTTATTTTCCTTCCCAGCTTCTATCATGAATTGACCTGAAAAAGCATTATAATTCTTTTGTTGTGGTTGTTGATTTATTTTTTCCATAGTCTTACCCCATGACAGTGTCTTCATCCACAGCACCTAGAAAAATGTTTGGCTCCTGAAAGTTTTATATTTATCTTTCTTTAAAAAATTTAAAAATGTTTTAAGCCTCTCAAATAATTTCTTCTATGAATTCATGGCTCTCATTTTGTATTAAAAATATTCCCCCTCTTTATTTAATAGAAAATTTGACTTTTAGACTACATATTCAATAACAATCAAATAAAACATCAGTATAAATCTTGTGCCCTGACTTTCTGACTTCTTTTTTATGTCAGTTCTTACAAAATCTCCCTGAATGCATCACTTTTCCTCCCTATATTAGTCAGCTTTCCATTGCTGTGACCAAAAATTTAGAGGAGGAAAGATTTATTTTGGCTCATGGTTTTAGAGGTTTCTGTCCATAGTCAGTCATTTCCATTCCTTTGGGCCTGAGGTGAAGCAGAACATCATGGCAAAACAATGCGGCAAAGGAAAGCTGCTCAGCTTCTGACAACTAGGAAGGGGAGTGTGGAGAAGGGACCAGGAAGATGATAAACCCTTCTAGGACAGGGCTCCAGCAACCTACTTCCTCCAATATATTTCATTTGATGGATTAATCCATTGATAAGATCAGAAATCTTATAATCCAATCATTGCCTAAAAGCCTCATCTCTGAACCTTATTGCATCATGCTTTCAACACATGAGCTCTTGGCGGATATTCCAAACCCAAACCATAACACTCCCATATCCCAAGTGAAGCCATCAACAGGTCAGCCCTGGACTTGAGGCCTCTCTGTTCGAATCTGATCTCAGACATAACATCTGTGTTCTGCAGTAAGAGATGAAGAATTCCCAGGAGGGTTGCTAAAACAGGAGACTGGCTTCATTATTATGCATCCTTAGCATGACTTATGAGACTTCTTTTAGGATGATTAAAAAAAAAGAAAGAAACTAATGAGAAGATCACACACTTCATTTGTAGCAAACATTGCAGGCAGTTTTCATCTAAGATGTTTTAAAGGAAACCCCAGGGAAACTGAAATGAGTCTCTACATTATGGTATCCCAAGTTGGACAATGGAAGAGGTCATGTTACCTTAAAGAAGGTGGACTATCAATTAGAACTGAAACCTAGAGATAGACGGTATGTGGTGGTTGTGTGTGTGAGTGTACATGTGTTTTTGTGAGACTGTACTTGTGTATGTATGTGAGAGAGAGAAAGTCTAGTTGAGAGCTGATATTGGAGAATGATGACTCTAAGGGTAGGTGTGGTCAGACAGTGAAGCATCTGTAAGAATGCCAGATTTTTCCTGAGGGCAATGGACAATCATTGAAGGGTTTTAAGCAAAAGCCTGATTTTATGAGATTTCTATTGTGGAACAATCTTTTTACTTGCATTGTAGAGAAGGATGTAGAGGGGTATGCCAAATATATCAAGACCAGTAACAACACTACTATAGTTCAGGGGAGACACAACCAGAGCAATGTGGACAGAAAGAATGGCCATTGTTCTCCCTTGGATATATGGACAAAACACAGAGAATTATACCGTCAATGACCTTTCAAAACCCTGAGAACTCTCCCAGGGAGACCAAGGTCAAATCTCAGCAGATAAAATGAGTGTTTCCTTCTCTTTAGGTTCTGACCATATGGACAGGCTGGTATAGCCCCATGAAGAGCATGACCTTTTAAGAGAGCTTTCCAGCATGAGATGGAAAGTCAAGTTTTACGAACCTACTGAAAGTGACTCTTGCTCCCATCGGCTTTCCTCAACCACAGTAAAAAGGGCAGTGAGCCAGGGATTGAGGCCAAGAGAAGCCTTTCTGACTCTTCCAGCAGGGCAGCGAATCAACCTGAAAATAATGAAATTTTAGCCACAGACAAGTCACATGTGATGTCAGAAAACTGGCCACAAACCCACTACAGCACCTTCTCCAGAAGTCCTATGCCAGCCCCTTCTTCTCCAGGGTCAAACCAAGGACCTTGCATGGACTTCCTTCTGAGCTATGATTTCCTGCACACCAATCTGTACTGGCATATGCCTGCTGGAATACTTTGTCCCAAACCCACACATTGGACATTACTGAGTTTTTTTTTTCCTTTTAAAAGCAGAGTTTCATACCAGACAGCAGCCCTATGTGATGATTCTCCATCTGCCAACTCTCCTCCTCAAACCTCCAATAACACCTCCAAATAATCCTTTCTCCATCCTTCTCCTCTCTTCCCCATGTCCTCTGTCACCCTAGGTTTTCTTTCTAGATAGTTTCTGGTTGTGTTCATTCAATAAAAATAATGAAAAATAGAGGAAAGAGTGGTCGGGCTATGCCCTCTCTCCCCATCAGCTTTGGCTTTTCATCTTTGGCTTCCCTCCATATCTGTTGTTGCCACTGGATGGCCCAACTCCACTGCTCCAGCTCCCCTGGGTCTCCATGAACACTACTTCCTTCACAATTGCTTAAATAGTAGGGAAGATAACAACTTCCATGCTGCTGGTCTCCAGGCGACTGTTCATCCCTTATTTTGCCTCTGAACTCAACTTATCCCTCAGCAGTGGTCCCTCCACACAGTTCTCTTCTTTTAAACCAACTGTGGTGAATCCTGTTTCCTGCTGGGACTTTGACGGACAGAAACACAACTCTAGTAAATTGTGCATATTATTCACTTAGATGGTGGTGTTTCCCGCCATGTTGAACATCGGTGACATGGAATTTATGGGATAGCACTCTAACTCATGTAGAATAAAGTGCTGCTGTATAGATGTTTTCCTATAAAGACTTGCTCTATTCCCTTTAAAGACATGCTTATGCATTTTGTGATTCTGGAATGATTTTGCACTTTTTCCAAGGTTAATGGGACTGGCCATAACTTCCCTTTTGAATCTCAAGGAATGTCTTCAGGATTATCTCAAATCATGTTTTTATTTTCCTCTACCATATGTCTCAAAATTTAAGAATTGTCAGGATGAATCCTGGTCTATTCTAGGGTGGGGGTTTAATTTGAGATGACTAATTTTAATCTGAATAGTTCAGATAGTTCTCCTGAATGTCATTTCAAATCCCAACTAGGGTTCCCCTTGCTTGAGTAAGTGAGCAAGCCATCAGTGCTACTCCTGTTTGAAGAAGATACAGAAATCAGGTTCTTTATCAGATTCCACAAAATTTCACATCAGCCCTAGCATTTCAGGAGTCATATAGACTTTACTGGGGAGTCACAGGAAAGAGTAACATCCATCAGTTGCAGTTTTCTACTTTGGAGGAGATAAGCTGACATTCTTTACATGTTAACCATGAGTCTTCATATCGTTTGTTCCTAGTCACATGACAGAGAAACTATAAAGACACAATGAGAACATAAATCCCCTGTCTGCCATAAAGCACCATTTCCAGGAGACTGTACTTTCAGGAGGAAGCCTACAGACAAAGGTAATGCAAGGGTAATGATGCCTGGGCTGAATGACAGGAGATGCTTCTTTCCCTGCAGATAGTACCCTCATCTAGTGAGCTCCAGACCAGATCAGCAACAACCAAAATTTCCTCCACTTCTTTACTCAGGGAGTACCCAGTACTCCACCTGGAAGATCTTCCCCAAACTATCTTACAGGGCTTGTTCAAGATCCAGTTTTCACGAGGATTTTTTGGGGGGTAGAGGGTACCACGGATTGAACTTAGAGGCCCTCGACCACTGAGCCACATCTCCAGCCCTATTTTGTATTTTATTTAGAAACAGTCTCACTGAGTTGCTTAGTACCTTGCTTTTGCTGAGACTGGCTTTGAACTTGTGAACCTCCTGCCTCAGCCTCCCAAGTTGCTGGGATTACAGGCATGTGCCACCGTCACAAAAGGTCTTTGCTGACTAGTTTAACTCTGCAAGAATTCTGCCTTTGTTCAAAGCTCTCAGTATTCTGCGCTTGACTTGGATAGAGCCTTAAACTCATGCCTTGTGTCTTTCTCTTCACCCACAAATCAAATGTACCTACTCAACATTAACATATTTCTTTCTTTCTGCCCACTTTTATCTCCAAATATAAAGTAGATGTGGTATAAATTATAGACCTGGTACAATAATGTGATAATGCCTATGTTCCTAAAAGATTAGGTAGATGAGAGGTATAGATGCAGAGACAGATAGATAGATTGATAGTATGTGAATTGTGTGTTTGATTAATTGTTAATAGCTAGTCTGCAGGGTAAAATGAATTATTAAAAATAAATGAAATATAGGTATTTTCAATTATCTAAAGTAATATTGGCTCAGATGATAAAGGTACATTTAACACAGAGAAGTTAGTTGAGAATCACATAGAAGGATACCTTGATAAATGTATGTAAAGACATATATTTTTAAATTAATAATCTCTTGCAATTTATTGTTGCAATTTATGTCTTCTCTATTACATTTCAATTTAGTCTCTGTATAAATTCATGGCTTATTTTTTGTATTTAACATAGAATCTAGCATAATGATTTTCACTTAATAGATACTCATGAGGGCTGTGTTGAGTTAATGAATAACAAATGGATAAATTATTGTGATTCAATGCCCTGTCATATTTCTGTTATTCTCCTATAAAATTGTATTAATATGGAGTTTATTTTCCTTCACTCACCTCCTTCATACCCTTGGAAATTTACCAAACTAGGTCTTGTTTTCATGGTACTAGAAATAATTATCTGTGGTGAAAATTGTAACCAGCTCAGGTAAAAAATAAATAATATGATGTTAGATTCTATATCAGATCAATCACCGAATATCTGTAACTTAACACAAGTTTATTTCACAGTTGCCTAAAGTTTAATATGAGCAATCCTAACTGGCAGGTGACACTTCCTGATACATAACTACTTTGTGACCCTAGCATTTTCAACATGTGATTTCCAAGGTTCTACGCCTGCCTGTCTCAGGATAATAGAATGACTATGAATTGGGCTGACGAGATGCTTAGAGGTAAGGCCTAGGAGTTCCCTCATCACTTTAACTCAGACACCATTGGTAAAATTGGTCATGTGACCACATGAGGCTGTAGGACAGGCTGCAGATTATAGTCCATTGCTGTGCCTAACAAGAGGGGATTAACATTGAAAAACCACCCCAAGTTCACTAAATGGGATTTTAAAAGCAAGGGATAATGGTAGAGGATATCACTGAAGTATATAGTATAAAGTTTCCAATTGCCATTTTTATAATAATGCTTTCTTAGTCTGTTTTGCCAACCTAGATTGCTTTTACTGTACTCCAGATCTCATACACAACTGCACACTGATGACTGATTGTTTCCCCCTCAGGCCCTTCAATCACCATTGTCCCATCATCTCCTGTTCCTCTTGGGATTCCTATTTATTAATGGAGAAAAATTGCTATTCATCACTATAGGTGCTTCTAAGGAGGATAACTCTGTTTTGGTTGGAGGGTACTATATTTTTTCAAGATCCATGCTATGGTTTGAATGCATCCCACCAGAATTCATATGTTGGAACTTTAATTCCTAATGCAATGAGAATTGATGGGTCCTTTAAGAGGCAATTAGGTCATTAAGAGAGATCAGTGATTTTCTCTCAGGAATGAACCCTTGCTCTCAAGGATTTGGATTATTACCGTGATAAGGGGATGTTACAAAATGAGGTTGCCCCTCATGACTTGCTTTTTCTGTAGGCTCGTTCTTGCAGTTAGTTCTGCTTTCTTCCAGGAGATGAAGCCACATGAGGCTCTCACAACAAATCAAGGAAATGCCTCCAGAACAATGAACCAAATAAACTTCTAGTCTTTATAAATTATCCAATCTCTGGTATTCCATTACAGCATCTGAAAACGAAGCAGGACACACCATGATGGGGTTGAGTATGCAGGTGTTGGAGTAGAAGCTGGATACAAAGTTAAATATCTCTTAATAGAGGGTTGAGTATTTTTTTTCCCTTTGGAGAAGGGGTATGAAATTGGGCATTGTATAGAGAGAAGGGGAGAAAAGAAGGGTAAGTATTAGACATAAACATTCCTTTCAAGTTGGTGTTATCTGAGATTTAACAGAACTCAGATACTTAACAGGGATTTTAAAGTTCTTTGTTGTGGTAAGGATGATGCAAACCCTGCATCTACATAATCATCAGTAATGTCTTCCTTGCTCAATAAAGACTTTGGGGATAAATTATTCAAAAAATGTTCTAATTCTCACTCAATATGGTGAAGAGCAAAGACAACATTCAAGGTTAAACAAACTCTTGGAAATAGAAAACAGTATTTCCATAAGAACTAGCCAAATTATAGGGAACACTTGATGGGCTACAGAATTGCTAGAAATAAGAATAAAATATAAAAGAGGACCCTATCTAACATCATACTGTTGGCACAGTGAACAGCATGAACTCACCCACAAAGATCCCCAAGCCAAATGTTGGAGTGTCATCTTTTCCTTGATACATATATCATGTATCCCTAACTGTTCATAATATAGATCAAGAAATATTTGTTTGGCGGAGGTGTCCAAAGGAGGATGGGTAAAGTACCAAAATATAGTTTCATAGTTTCATCGGAAGAATAAGTTCTAATGTTCTACAGAAGAGTAGGTCAAAACAATTTATTATATGTTTTAGGAAGAACTAGAAGAAAGGAGTATGAATGTTCCCTGCATAAAGAACTGATACAGAAATGATAATTGTTTAAGGAAAGGGAAATCCAAATTACCCTGATTTAATCATTACACATTGTATACATGTATTGAATGAATACAATGTACCCCATAAATGCATAAAAGTACTTTGTCAATAGAAATATTAATTAAATGAATCCCTGATTCTTCTCGTTGTCTGACTATCTCATCCAGATAGTACCTAAATTCTATTCTTTCTAACTTATTTCTGTCTTTCAAATGTATCTTCTTTTCTCTACTCCCACCCCCTCTACTCTGACTTTAGGCTACCAACATCTCTCACTTGGATAAATGGAAGAACTTCCTATCTAGTCTCTCTGACTCCAGCCATTCCCCTATATCTTCTAATCCATCCTGCTAACATGCAGGTCTGATAAGTCACTTCCTGGTTCAAAATCTCCAGTTACTCCACATTGTCCTTGAACTTCTTACATGGGTTATAATGAGGTTATTGCTGGGCTGGTATTAATTCATCTTCCAGAGTATTGCCTGCCACCATAAACCTTGTTTTGAGTGCTCTAGCAGCATGGTATAGATGTCCAGTTCTACCATATTCTCTCTTATCCCTGGGTCTCAACTGTCTATGTTTTTCTTACCGTTTGGACTTAAAACTGTCCTGTTCTCTCTTGTCTTGGTACTTTACTAGAATACCCATTCTTCCTCTGCACTCCCTAATGAACTCCTACCTATCTATTAGTTTGGTTCCCTCTTCTATAGCTCCAGGGCATCTACAAGTTCTGTGAGAGCTTGCTCTGCCTTTGCGTCTGTTATGATCTAGTCAGAAAGACAACCAACACCAGTAAATCAATAGAAGGAATTTAATAGAAAGGATTGGATAAATAGACATTGGAGGATTGAGAAGGTAAAGATGGTAGCAATGTGGTGGCAATAAGTGTAGGAACAACAGGAGTCAGTTATTACTCCCTCTGGCTGGGAAATGAAGAAAGAGTTTGGAGGTACTAGAACCTCAAAGCCTGGAGGAGGAGTTCTGCCAAGCTGGGACCCAACTCAGCCTGCCTGGTTTAGATATGGCCCCATGGAGCTTTGAGGAGGGGACCTAAAACTGTGGGGATGCTAACTAACTGGAGCTGCTATCTCTTGGTTGGAGGGAAGGAGGAAATAAAGTGGGGAGGGTGGTAATGCTAGTTTGAGGAATGTGATGGGAACTGGAACTAACCAATAGTGTTGGGTACAGATCATTGGTGGCTATGCTCACACATACAGCAGCAAACAGGAAGATATATTTTATGTCCTTCTTCTAGGTTCCCTCTAGCAGCCATTGTTGGCACAGGCTAGTGGGGAGTCCAATGTCAGGGTTGTGGGTTGTATAATCCTAGACCTAGAATCACAAAGCATGGGTTTGGAGCTGAGAGATAATAGCTTAAGACAACACAGTCCAGTTCATTGCAAATGGGAACTAATGAAGCATTCAGGAAATATTTATGAAATGCATGATTGCATAAAAAATGAGCAGCTAACCTTCTATCCCAGAAACTGACCAAAATGACTAGGCAGATATATTGATAAAAGGAAAACCCCAAAACTCTCCTCAGAGAAGAAACGAGAGAATGGTACCAAGGTACATTCAGTATCAAACAACCATGGGACACAATTACTTCTGGATAAACAGACCTTGAAAAACTCAAGAAAGACATGAGGTATCAGCTGATAAGTCTCATTCCTGAGAAGATGGTGCAGCCTTGTGCACCATCTTGTGAGAAACCTTGTGAGAAGAACCTCTGACAAGTTCAAATGTTATCCCTTCCTTAGAGGTCATGGAGAGGCTACCGGACAGCTGCAGCTGTCCCACTGCATTAATAGCATCCCAAGGCCATGCTGGTGGGTTGCAAAGAAAGCTCATGGTACAGATTTTTTCTAGCATGTCCCCTGGCTTTTTCTACCCATGTGTTGGTGATAAAGAGAGAGAGCAAAGAAACCCTCCCTATTGTGTCAGGCAAGGTTGGAAGAAAGAACCAACCAGGAGATCTTTGGGAATTACTCTATGAACTACCATTTCTTCACCTTGAACTAGAAAGACTATAGAAAGGAGAGTTTTTAGTTAAAGTAACTGGATCACTTCACATTCAAATAGTGTTTTCAAATAAGAGGGATAATGATAGTCCCTAAGGAACAGGAAGGAGATAGTTTCATGGTTTATGCACAGTAGAGCTTTTCCACATAGAAAAGCTCATGGAGGAAGCTTGTTCCTAGTTGCAGTGGACACAAAGAAAATAAAATATGAAAATAAGTTCTCCTGCCTTGAGAATGAGCTCCCTTTCCTACTTCTCTCAGGACACAGAACTGAGCTAGTGATCTAGACCGACAGGACATGGTAAGTAGGAAGAAGTCCACAAGAGCATCCATCATTCAGCTCAGTGGAAATGACTTGTCTTCATTGATCTGAACAAACTGAAGGAACAGTAAATAGCACAGCAAATAAAAATAACATGTAACTTACTTTTATATGTAAAACATTAAAGAAGGAAATTAACAAGCCATGTAAGTAATATATGCAGAGTTAGAGCCACGTATACCATAAGGAACCAAAAAATATTTACAGTAGAATTTTTTTGAAAAACAGACTTGGTGAAAATAAGATGACAAGATAATATGTTAAAAAGAAATGTGCTTTGTGATATTTAAAGAATAAGGTAGGAGAGACATAATTTTACTTTCAAGTTTATAGCATGAATTGTAAGCATGAAACAGAATAATCAGAGCTACAAAAATTGAATTATATGATGTAGATAGTTTTGATATAAGTCACCCATAATACAGAGCAAGAGAACAAGAAGATGAACATAATCAAAAATAGGAGAGATGAGGAGTAGACAGTGGAGATTTAATAATAGAGGATAGTCAGCATTCCTGTAGAAAGAGACAAAATAAAATAAGCAAAAACATTTTCAAAGATATGTGAAAAGAATATCTATAGAATTTAGGAAAGATTTGAACTTATGCATCCAAAAAATTCTCCAATTCTTAGGCAAAAATAACAAAAAGAAATAAACTAGTTATATTATTTCATATGCTACATGCAAGCATAGTCATATGCTAGTCAGTCTAGTGACAAGTTATTTCAGATATATAGAATCGTATCATCAATTTGATTGAATGAACAAGTTACTTACAAAGAAAAAGAAATCAGCTCAACTTCAGATTTCTCTTCCATGTTTAATGCCTGAAAATAATATGAAGTGTTTAGAAATTTTCAAAAGGAAAAGATTGATCCTCAAGATTCTTACCTATAAAAACCGCTATTGCTAAGTGAAGGAGCAATAGCACACCAATTTAGGATCTCAAACTTGTCCTTAAAAAATACACTCAGGAAGATGGTATGTTAGGGAGGGCAGAACTGAGTTGTAAAACTGAAAATAGAATAGTGATGGAGTGAAGAACTTGCCAATGAGAACTTGTCTCAGTCCGTTCAGGCTGCTACAGCAAAGTGCCTTAGACAAGTTGGCCTGTAAACAAGGGACATTTATTTCTCACAGTTTCAGAAGCCGAGAAATTCAAGATCAAAGTGACATCAGATTCAGTGACTGGTGAGGGCCATTTCTTGACTCTCAGACGGAAACTTCTAGTTGTGTCTGCAGGAGGTAAAAGGGGAGAAATCTTGTGTTGCATGATGGAAGTGGAAACTTGAAGATATCCATATTTTAAGTGTATGCTTTGAAGATTTAAAAATGACTACCAAAAGAAATAAAATAGCATATTTTCCACATAGCCTGAGGGATAATAAAGATAATACAGTTGATATATAAGGAAATGCCTTTCCAGCTGTCATGTGCCTGCAAATCACCCAGGATCGTGTTAAAAATGCAAACTGGAGTTCACTGGGGCAGGTATGGGGGATGGTGGTGGCATTGCTTGAGATTCTGCAAGTCTCACCAGCTCCCAAGTGGTGCTGCTGCAACTGACCTGTAAGCACACTTGTAGAAAGATATTGACAGCAATGAGCCTACGCATCCTTAAGCTCTGTTCATAGGAGGTTTCAACGCACCAGTGTCATTGCATTCAAATATACTCTGAAGCTCCCTGCCTCTATACTTCAGACACACTTGGTGTCCTATCAAACATGCCCTCCCCTCTCCTTTACTACTGTCAATATTCTACTGAGAAACCTCAGACAAGGTCAAAACAAATCATGAGGCCTTCCTGATTCCCTAGGCTAATTAATCCCTCCTTACACTTGATCCTTACCTTATGGAACTACCTACATTCTACTATATCAAAAATCATTTGTGTACATGTCATCATTCCCTTACAGGAATGTAAGGATCTCAACATTGGGAGCCTGTTTTGTTCAACATCATTTACTCCATAATACCAAATGCAGGTCCTCAACTGTATTCAATGCCCAACATCTTTAGTTGAACTAAATTAACTGGGAAATGAACACAGCTATTGGCCACTGGAGAACTACAGGGGAACAGGAAAACATGTAAGTGTTTTCTCAAGTAAGACTTCTTTTGGCAGCTTGATCTGTTGTCGTCTCTAGGGTGTCTGAGCAGCAGTGGGAAGAGCTGACTAATTGAGATGGTAAATCTATAGACACCTGGTAAGTCCAGAGAGTTTGCCCTGAGTACCAACCCAAATCATTCAACCCAGCAACATGCAGAACAAGAGAGGAAAGCATTCTGTTGATTAACTGAATTTTTCATGTTTAAACATTTGTTTTGACTTGATATATATACACAATAAATATCAGTCTACAAAGAATAAATTTGCTTAAAATTTATGAGTAATTTCTTCCATTAATAACACATTTTCATTTTTCTTTGTCCAATTTCTAGGACAAATCTAAGTCTGTGTTTTAAAAGAGCTGAAAAATGAAAACATTTAGCTAAAAATATAAAAGTCATTCAAATGAACTCAAAGTTTGCTTTAATTACATTTAATCAGACTACACAGGGAAAAATGCTATTACATTACAGGTAACAGGGAAATGATATTTAGCTTCTGTTTTGTTCCTCTCTTCTCCATTAGGAAAATTACCTTCAAATAAGGAAGGCTAGACTAACCATGGATGTGAGACATCTAAAGCCCCAGAGAGGAAGAAATCTCATTAGAGAGCTCCTTGCCAGTCTTAAGGAATCCAGGACACCTGTGCTTTACAAACTGTAGCCTCCAAAACAACACGGATGGGCAGACTCAATGCTTTCCCTGAAAGGGATAAGAGAATTGTGACAGAAAGTCCAGAGTGGACAAATACTGGCCTGATTGAACCCAGGGCCACTCTACCATTGAGCTACATCCCCAGCTCTTATTATTTTTTTAAATTTCAAAATTTTAAAAATGTTTTGCTAAATTGCCCAGTCTGGCCTTGAACTCAAGAGCCTCCTGTCTCAGCCTCCCCAATAGCTGGGATTAACAGGCATGTACCACCATGCCCTATTTTTAAAACAGGAGAAATGTGGCTTATTCAAAATAGAGACATGCTCCTTACTTATTACATTGAATCATATTTATTACTTTCACATTGTGAGCATTGGTAAGGAAACTAGAGATTACTGGGAATCAGAATAGGATCACTTAGAATCAGGCAGAACTAACTTCAATTTCCTTTGAGTAGGATCACCGGTCTATTATCTGAGCAAGAGATATAGCATGGATTTTATTATGTTATTTTGGTGCTGGTAAACTTAACCAAAGATACAGTTGATGGAGCAACATCAAAATAGAAATCTCCAGGAAGCTGCCACAGGACCCTTTTTTTTTTCTTCTTCATCTTCTTCTTCCTCCTCCCCTCCCCCTCCCCTTCTTCTTCTTCTTCTTCTTTTGAATATATAGCAAGTGGAGAATATTGTGTGGTGGCTTTCCCTTCTGCATGCCTGGCCTTTGCCTTCATAACATGAAATCATTGTTTAGTTCTCAACATGAATGTTAATTCTCTGACTGTGCCTTTCTGCATGATTGCTGTGGCTCCTATCTGTGTATTTTCATGGCATTATGCAATGTCTGGAGAAGTTGGATTTTGTAAAACTTTCCAAATTTTGAGGAGCTTCTCTTTACCATAACCTTCAGTTAGATCTTAAAAACCCCTCCTATATGTACAGTAGGATGATCACTTGTTTTGATTTGCTCAGGACTGGTAGGACACATTCAATGATAAAATTGGAACATTCCTAGGTAAGTTGAGACAAGTTAGTCATCATAATATGAATAATCCTAGCCTCCTTAATCATGGTCTTCCAGAAATGGGCTTCTCTTGTCCTCTGTGGATTGAGAAAGGCTCAGTATCAAGGGAGCTGGAGATGCTAGTTCTCTTTATATATCAAGGACTGTAGGATGAATTTACTTCAAATATGAGGTACCCTGAGATAAAACATTGTTTTCTTTTTAAAGTATGTGCCATTGTGTCGAGTTTGAGGGAAAGATTCTATAATGATATTAAAAATGATTATGGGTAGTCAGGGTATTTCTTTTGTCAGGCTGGCCAAAGGAAATGACAATTTAAAGTCCAGTTGGATTAGTAGATGTGAAAACTGGGAAGTACTGCTTTCAGGTTTTTAAACAGATGTTGGTTCTCCCAGATCAGGACTTATTAGAATAGTATATCACAAAGGCAGTAGAAGAATACTCCTCACTGGTTGCTTATATCATGGGAAAGTTTAAGTCCCCATCCCCACGTAAGCTTGTAGAAATTCAAGTTCTCTTTCTGGGAAAGGATTGTACTAGAACTACAGCCAGGACTTGAGTTTTAAGAAGTAGTCTTCAGAGCATGAAAGGGAGGTGAGAAGGTAAAACTCAAGTTGAGAAACAAAGAGATGTAAAGAAATGTGAATTCATCAGAGGCACAAACCAGGAATGAGGCAGGGGACAGCCCTGAAGTACTAACTCAGAGGACTCAGGAAGGAGAGAGGATGTGGACAGGGTACCTTGGCCTTTAAAGTCAAGAGTGAGTCTTGGGTTGGGGTTGTAGCTCAGTAGTAGAGCTTGCCTAGCATGTGTGAGACTGAATTCAATTCTCAACACCACATAAAAATGAATGAATAAAATAAGGGTATTGTGTCCATCTATAACGAAAAAGAAATTCTTTTAAAAAAGAGTGAGTCTTAATATCACCCACCTAGGTCCTCTTTCCCTAGTAAAAAAGCATCAGGAGGGCTAAGAGAAGGGTCTAACATGCTGAGCAGCAGCCTGAGGCTGTGAACTGGGCTGACACATTGCCATTTTAAACTCTGTCCTTCCCAAAAGGCTGACCTTGAAGTTTGCCTCAAATACTGTTTCCAAGAATTATGTGTATCCCTTGAGACTTGCTAGATCCATTTAATCATAAAATGGAATATAGGGAGAAAAGTGTCCTAATGGTTTGGGTAGTCAAGTATAATCTGGATTACTAGGCATCAGAAGGGAATCACGAGGATTGTATTGGCTGGGTAGTATCATGATTTAATTCCACTAACCAAAGTATGTTTGGAAGACAGACTTCTACTTGACATCTTCCTAAATATGGATAAAGTTTTAGATGCACAGGTGGTCTAGTTTTGCAAAGACATGCCTCGTGAAATGCAAATTAAAACAATAAGGACACAGGATGATGCAAGGGCTTGAGAGTATCTGCAAAGTTTTATTTTTATAACATCTAAAGCCAATGGCAAATGCTAACATCTGTCAAATATCAGCAATGAATACATGTATATGTATTATATTATTTGCTGCAAACTTCTGTATGTTTGAATATCCTATAGTAATCTATTTTTAAGAATTGCAAACAAAAAAAAATTACACACCCCATGGAGTTATTCCTGGCTGTTGAAGTCTGAGGGATCAGGTAATGGCCACAGATGGTAACCACCTCCTCCTTCCTAGTTGGAGTTTTAATCTTTGTTGTGCCAGCTGTCAGAGAGTGAACTGTGAAACTCTTATGAAGATTATGGCAAATTGGCATGTCTTATTTTTGTCAACCTTGGGGATTTTCTTAGTTCATATATGCTTTTACTGTTTTGTCTCTTTTGATTTAATTCCCAAAAGGCTCAATGTAACTTACATATACATTCCCTTGCCAATATAAATTTGTCATAGCTAGACATAGGTATCATCTTCTTACCATATCAACTTTATGTATTCCACGAAAAAAACCTTATTATTTGCTGGGAACTAATTGTTAAGTAGCAAGTCTGGTGATACCTGTCATGTCATCACTAAAGGATGGACTGAATGCTTCCTTATATGATAAATATAATTTCCATATATGACAAATATATATCAAACCTAGAGCTTGACATAACTGTATTATTAAAATAGCAAAAGAATAAAAAAACTAAATGGCCCCAAGAAAGATCCAAGTGCCACCATTAGAACTGTTGAAATCAAATTCTGTAAGGCAGTTTGCCCAAGGCAAAAAAAAAAGGTTAAAGAGGCTGTATCAGTGAGGAGTGGATTTGGCTGCAAGTAACAGAATGCCTGGTTTGCAGAGGCTTGATTTAGTTATCTCACAGAGCATAGAGTTTGTAGAAAGGCAGCCTAAGACTGGTTCAGTGTTCAGTCATCTCCACCAGGTCCAGATACTTTCCATCCCACCAACCCCATCATGGAAGCCTGATGTTTTCATGGCAAGGTGGCTGATAAAGGTAAGAGAATCATGACTGCTTTCCCTGCAGGAGGCAGGAGCTGGTAGAGATTGAAGAGGTCAGGTGAAAGAGACAAACAATACGTTTTCCTCTGCAAGCTCTCTTAGCACAAAAAGAAATAACTTTTCCATAGCATTCTGTTATGGTTTGAATGTGAGGTGTCCCCCAGAAGCTCACATGTGAGACAATGCAGGAAGGTTCAGAGAAGACATAATTGGATTATGAAAGCCCTAACCCAATCAGTGAATTAATCACCTGATGGGATTAAATGATTGGTAACTGAAGGCTGGTGGGGTGTGGCTGGAGGAGGTGGGAATTGGGGGCATGGCTTTTGAGTATATGTTTGTATTTGGCAAGTGGATTCTCTCTCTGCTCTCTGATCATTATGTGAGCTGCTTCCCTCAACTACACTCTTCTGCCATGATGTTCTGCCTCACTTCGAGCCCTAAGGAATGAAGCCTGCTGTCTGTGGATCAAGACATCTGAAACCATGAGGCCCCAAATAAACTCTTCCTACAGTTGTTCTGGTTGGGTCTTTTAGTTGCAGCAGTGAAAAAACTGACTAAAACAGAAATGGGTACCAGGAGTGGGGCTCTTGCTATGATTAACCTGACCAGGTGGTTCACAAGTATTTGAAGCTTTTTGGAATTGGTGGGAGAAATTTTGAGATGTTTAGCAGTGCAAACTGGAAATGCTTTTTATTGTTGTAAGTGGAGCTTAATGACCGATTCTGGTGGGAGCTCAGAAGAAAGCACTCAAGAAGGTTCAGGAAAAAAAGGACTCTATTGAACTTTGGACTAGAGGCCGTTCCTGTTGTGTTCTGGCTGAAAAGTTGTCTGTGTTATGCCTGTGTCCTAGAACTTTTCTGTGAGGCTGATGTTAAAAGCAATGGACTTTTAAATCTGGAAGAAGAAATGTCCAGGCAGCATAGCATTCAGGAAATGGCATGGGTATTACTGGCAGCTTTTAGCCAAAATTACTGTAATATTCAGAAACAGAAAGCAGAGCAGAAAGATTTGAAAAACATGGATTTGAAAGGCAGGAGTAAAACTGGGCCTAAGGAAGTTGCAGTTGTTAAAGACATTACTACCATTAAAGAAATCATGAAGACTTTGCCTAGAGACAATAAGAAAGACAGCCTGAGGGCAGCTCAGGAGCTGGCAAGACACACTCATCTCAGGCTCAAGGGAGTAAAAGTGAAAATTATCTTGAGAACATACCAATGGAGAATCCTTCTTGCGCAAAGGGGTCCTAGGAAGTTTTTTAATGTGCTCAGCCACCCAGACACTTAAAGGCTGCAGCAGCCAAGGTCTTTGGAGGCTTGGTTACTGCTGGAGATGGTGGCAGATTGCAGAGTCAACCCC
>PVHX01011485.1:0-63942 GCA_004024805.1 Geosciurus inauris
GATTGTTTGAGACCTGAGATGAAAATGTCTTTCTCCAAGGAGGATTTACTTTTATTCTACCTGGTGTCTAAACCCAATTCTTTGAGATTCTGTGGACCACCCAAGCTTCAAATTCATGTCAGGGCTGGTTCAAGACCATACTGTCTCTGGAATTTATTCTTTCCTTATTTTTCCTTCTTTTAAAAAGAGCTGTGGTGTGTTGGAAAAAATTCTGTACTAGGCTGTATAATCTTTAATTGGCAGGGACTGAGTTCTTTTTGTCATTGGATTTCTACCTCTCAAAACAGTGCTTCACCTAATACTTACAGAATGAATGAACGAACGAATAGATTGTAGTGGTTAGTCTACCTAAACAGTTCTTAAATCTGCCTCTTCATTTTTTTCCAACTTTCATGATCCTACTCCAGGTCCTTATCATGATTATTTGGACATGTCATCTCCCAATTTTGTGGTTCTCAGCTGGGTATATTTGGGGATTTCTGGGTTGTGTTTAAAAAAGTATGTTTTTAAAGCTCTAGAATGAATTGAGGAAATCTCCCATTTAAACTATTCCACAGATGATTCTAATATGCTCCTTCAGTGAAAGATATCTTACTTATTGTCAGTCTTTTCCCTCTTAAATTCATTTTCCATCTCCATCAGACAATCCATCTAACAGGCAAATCTGACTACCCTACTCTCCTATAAAAATCCCACCATATCTCTCTATTACCTATAAAATGAAATCCAAGCTCATTAACATGGTTCACAAGACCCTCCCTCCTATGTCTTGTACTTCCTGCTTTGGTGGCTGTCAATTTTGTGTGTCACTTACTCACATACCATCTTGCTTCCCATGCTTGGTTTTGTTCAAGTTATTCTCTGTGTCTACTCTCTCTTTTTATTCTTTACTGGCTTTCTGCAACTTGTCTTCTAAGACCCAGCTCAGCTCCAGGAAACCCCTCCAGACTCAAAGGCTGGGTTTAGTGTTCCTCTTCCCTGTTCTGCCTCATCAATTATGTAAGCAATTCTGTGCATAGAAAGCATAACCTTCCACTAGACTGTGAGCTCCTCAAGGGCCTTGACTTACTCACCTTTGTCAGCCTTGGGCTGTGCTCAGAGTGTGTAAGCGTGTAAGAAGTTATTTATTGCCCCAAGCATACCACAGACTTATACATTTATTATACTGAATTGAACTGTCTAGGTTTGCCCTTTGAAATCAGGCATCTTAAGTATTTGCAAACATGGCAATAACACCTCTGGGGCTCTTTAAATTCACAAGATTTGTGATCATATTCTCCAACAAAATTCAGTTGTTTCCGGTTACACTAGGGAAGAGAGATATAACTTGGAGGTTAAAAAACAAATCCCAGCTGAAATAGAAAATTGAGTGGTTTTTCAAATGGAGAGAGAGAAATGAAATTACTGAGAACCCAGCACCTGCAATCCCATGGACAGGTGCTAGGCAAAAGGTGTCCTCATGTAGAATGCTTGAATGAGGGAGGTTCGTTCCTTCTGTGGAACTTGGGAGTTTCTTTTCCATCCTTCAGTCTTCCCTGATACCTGTCCAAGCCTCCAAGGGAGATATGATCTTCATATCTTCCCCCTGAGAGGGAGGTGCTGTAGAAACAAGCAGGAATGACAGGATTTTATAAAGTCCCTGAAAAGAGCAGAAGATTGCTAGAGATCCCTGCTTACTGGGATAGAGGAGTTGTGAAACCCTCTCCTGTATGAATCTGGGCATCATTTAAGTTTCTTGACCTCCTTCAGTCCCTACTCTCTGTAAAAACCTGTGGTATCAATCTAGCCTTCCCCAGATGGGTCACAAATAACAAACAGGGTCAAGCCTTGAGGAATTTCACTGGTAGACCTGGAGGATCTGGACTGGCAACACTGTAGTTGGCTGCTAAGTTCTTCTCAGAGGCATCTGTCTCAGAAGTTGGGGCTGCTACCTCATGCTGGTCCCCAGAATTCATGTCACCTGGACTTCTTCCTTGATTGATTGCATTCTTATACTTTTAACTCAGATCAATGTCAGAGCCAAGGTCTTTGGGATAGAACAGAATTCAAAGTCTGTTTGATATCATGCATTAGTGAGTATTCAACAAATACTAACTGATAAGGTTAATAATCATGAAAGGGAGAAAAATATGTTTTTGTCATTGACCCCAGGAGATGTCATTTGCCCTCTCTGCAATAGTCATAATCCAAGGATTCCCAGGGAGCCAACAAAGAGGTGGTAGTGAGAACTGAAGAAGCTGCAGAGTGGAGGGAGCCGAGTGAGGAAAGCTGCTATGGAAGTCCGTCACCTCCATAAGCCCTGCTCCTTTGAAGGAGATGACAGGTGGACAATGACTTGCAAACCAAGGCAGCCTCAGTTTCCAGTAGAAGGGCCAAAAAGGGAAGGGGAAGAGAGAAAGCACATCCTTAGCACACCATCAGCCACACTGATGAAAAAGCAGAGGCTTCTGTGTACAGAGCTGCTCTTCTACGCAGATTGTCTTCTATCTTGGAAACTGCAGACACCCAGTGGAAAGAAGTCTCCCTTCTAACATGATCCATCACTTTAAATCCATCTACTAGGTGGTAGTAGCCCATTACCACAAAATAGTGGGGGGAGCGCATGATAACAAAACACCTAGCTTCACCTAGCTTCAAGTGAGTATTGTGTTTCTTTCTGGCTGTGTGATCTTAGGCAAGACACTTAACCTCTTAGAGTTTCATTTGCTTGTGGATGAAATTTAGATAATAGCTACACACATGTACCCACCTACCCACCCACTCACACACCAGTAATGAGAATTAATTGAGCTAATGTATGTGAACATGTATTTTGCCTCCAGATGATCATGTGGTTTAGGACATTCTGTCTTAGAACAGGTTGAGGAGGAAAAGAAAGTGCAGATAATGCTGCTAATGAATAAAACTGCTTCCAAACCCCATCCCCCTCTGCAAGAACACACTAATAAATCCAGATTTATGCAGACTTGTGTCAGGGTCTGCATTCATTAGCCAATTTAAATAATTTTATATCTTAAAATAATTATGGCATTTGCAGTACTGTTTTCCAACACATATGAGGTCAAAAGCAAAATGCCCCAAAGACAACCACATGCAATCATCACATTTATTTTACATTTTTAATGGATCTTCTGGTTCCCAGAGCTCTGTTGCCATTCCTGGCAGCCTGAGTTCTCTTTTGTGTTCCTTCACGGATACGGAGAGCAGCCTGCCTGTTTCTCGTCTGCGTATGTATTTGAACTTTATTAGAAGATAGAGGATTTGGAGAAGTTTTCTTCTCTCAAAAAGTTTTTATTTTTTCCCCAAATTACCAACCACAAGGATCTCGTAAAAGATTGTAAATAAAATAAAATAGGTCTATGTAGTTTGTCTCTTGACTCAAGCAAGCAGCGCTCTGAAGTTCTCAAAGTCCCTGAAGATCTGCTTTATTATAAACCCAAGTGATTGATCGATACCTGCTGCTTTTTGTAATGGATTTAGGGACTCCACATTCCTTCCCCAAATCCATGGTTTCGGTTCTGCTCTTTATATTCAGAAAACAGTACTAGAAAGAAAACAAGCCTTCACCCAGATTGAATAATCACATGCCTCAAAGCAGTCCCAGGGTGAAAGTGATTTAATGAAGATTGCATGTAAGCACCATTGGTAAAGAATTTGGCAACTAGTAGGGAATATATAACACACAGGACCTAGGACTGCACTACATAATCTTTGTTTAGGCTGTAAATATTTGAAGGACTTTATCTCTTAAGCTTTTCAATAAATGCTGTCAGGCCAGGAAGATATTACTCCTAACGGTGGCCCATGAGGCCCACAGAGTCTGGCCTCTGGCATCTTAAATCACTCTTCGCTTTGCCCACTCTGCTTTCTAGGTTTTATCCATACTGATCTTTGTTCTGTTTCTTGAACACATCACTCTGTTCCTGCCCCAGGGCCTTTGCATTGGCTGTTCCTTGGTAGAATAGCCTTCCCTGGGTCTTTTAAAGACTAACTCTTCACCATTCAGCTCTCAAGTGATACACCTCCTACTCAAAGAAACCTTTTCTGGCCACTTCAAAGCACTATTCTCATTCACCCCATTCCAGTACTTACTTCTCTATTACCTTTCTTCATTAACTGTCTTTGAAGGCCTTCTCATTCTCTGGAAGCATTGCCTTTATTTGTTCATTGCCTCTTTTCTTCCGTAGAATATAAGGGCCCTGGGGGAAGAGGCTTTGTTTTTCTATTTCACTGCTATGTTTCTGGCATCTAGAACATGCCCTGGCACACAGTAGCTACTAAAAATCTATTTATTGAATTCATTTTGTTTGGCCAATGAGAAAGAAAACCAAGATCACAAAACTTGGGTGATTACTAGGATCTAGTTAGGGCAAAACTAGGACATCTCTTCACTTGTAGACTTGTGCTTCTCATCTAGATGCAAGGAAGCTAGCTCATTGCTTGCTTGTTGGGAAACACAGTATTGACATGTTATCCTTTGGCACAACACAGGAAATTGAGGTTTCTTGTCTTCAGAGACAGGTAACATGCGTTAGATTAAGCCAGAGGTAGGACTGAACAGTTGCCCTGTTAAGATGTGCTTATGTAAGAACTTACCCCAGGGATCAATGATACTGTTCCATTTTATTTTCCTGGGATTTAGGGGTTAGGGTCCCATCTGGAGTGCACTAATTTTGGGAAGCAACCTGGGTAGATAAAAACTGACTCATCCTGGCCTGGTTCTGATCAGGCTATTTACTGGTAAATGATCTTGGACTAGTCTGTTGGTATCTCTCTGAAATAAAAATAACAAGCTTTCACAAGGCCTTTCTGAGCCATGTGAACCCAAACACAGAACACACCCAACCTAGGGCCAGGGGTACAGGACAAAGTCACTGAATGTTTTGATGATTCTACTGATCCAATTTTTTGATGGACGCCCCTTCCTTTCGGTTGTGAGCTTTTTTGCTTTGTCTCAGTCTCTGTCCTCTCTCTCTTAAGTTCTCCAAGTACCTACTAATGTGCTGTACTATACACATGAGTGGTTGATTGATATCTGGTGATCAGTGATGACAGAAGAACAGAAGCGAGTGTCCTTCTGACTCAAATGTTTATACTAGGCATTCATCATGCTGTAGTTGGGTTGGAGATATGACATTGGGAAAAAAAGACACAAAAATACAACTGCTTTGGTGCAAGTCTTGGGGAAACAGAGCTCTGCATGTTACCAGCATGGACCTCTTGTTTCTCAGTGCAGAGGCTGTCAGTCAGAATGGCCCAGGGGTGCCATCATCAGGCCCTGGTGAGAGGGGAAAGGGTTAAAGCATATGTAGAGACCAAGGAAGGGACATCCAGGAAGCAAGTTTAAATTCCTGGTGCTCCAAGTCAAGTTTCACAGAAAAAGTTTTTCTTTAGTGCCCCTCATGTACCCTGGAGCTTTTAAACATAGTGTATTTAGAATATTTTCACAGGAGAATGCTGGTATTTCGAGGAAGGGGAAGAACATGGAAGCATTTAAGACAATAATGATGTTCTGTCTCTATGAAAAATCTCAGTGATGCTAACGTGGAGCCAAGCCAGAGCGGCGAACTCTACCCATGAACTTCCAACTCGCTGTGAGAATAACACCTGCTCTCTCATGGTGCTACCGAGAGAGACGCGTTATGAATACCAGGCATTTTTATATTGATGATTTGGTTGTGGGGAAGTGTGGCGCAGGGAAGACGTCAGAACTACTGACGGCAGCTCCTCAAATGCTTGGTCCCGTGTTGGCTTCTGGCTCTCAGAGCTCAGTTACTTACTCAGCTGTAAATAACATGAGATGCAGCAGCTCAGCTCCATTCCCACCCTGCTCCTCTCCCCTCCCTGAAAATATCAACAAGGGATTGGATGGAAACAAACCATGCAGTAAAAATGTGCTGAAGGGAAAAGAGCCTTGTTGTACACTTAGAAATTGCCTCTAAGCAGTACTTCTTGGAGGTAAAGCAGTTAGAAAACATCTGTGTAGAAAATACACAGAATCAAACAGCAGAGAGGCAACTCTACTGAGCATTGGCATAGGCCCCTACCTCCTCAACAAACCTGGTCTATGATGAAAGCATTTATTTGACTAGATGGAATTCAGGCATAAAACCTGCTCAGTTAACTGAAGCATGGCAGCAAGCCTTTGTAATCTGCCTCAAACAGTGTCCCCTGTTGGAAGCACGTAGTTGTACACAAATAAAGATCAACAGAAGAGTGTGAGATATAGATTCAAATCTCCTGAGAGAAAATCTGGACCATTTTAGAAGAGACAATTGTAATGGCTCCAGATGCCACCTCTGTGCCTCAGTCCACACGTCCCAAGTCTCGATGACTTCATTGGCCATGTCAGCCCTCTTGCCGTTTCCTGTTCATCTCCTGCCCTTGGGCTTTTAACTCTTTGGCACACGTTCTTAGTCTCTTTACTAACAGACAGTGATATTACATCATCCAGGTCTCTGTGATTCCTCTCCCATGATGAGATCTATTTGAGCAAATTCTGCGGGGACTTGTTTTTCAACTCCATGATCCCTGGCAAAGTGAGGCAAAGAGAATTCCATGCAAAATACTGAAATTTGATTGGACTGCAGCCCAGACAGCATGGTTACAGAAACAGTCCTTCCCTGCTTCGTGTGAGCTGCTGGCGGTAAGACATCCATATGCTGTTACTTGTGCTTCCACCCAAGGCGAACAGAGGATGAATGAGGAGGGGAAGAAGTTAACAAATTAATTAGAATTGTCAGTTGGTTTAACGCCTCTGATGTGGCTATCTTGTCTTTAATGGATCATGCAACCATCAACATATGAGTTTGTTATCCAGAGGGCAGTGCTTGGGAAAGAAAAAGGAAAAATCACAGTACAGCAGGCTTCTCAGTCTTGGCACTTTGTAGATTTGAGGCTGGGTAATTAGGTTGTGGGGAGGGGGGCTGTCTTTGGCATTGTAGGGCATCTAGCAGCATCCCTGACCTCTTCTGACTAGATGCCAGTTGCTCCCTCTTCCTGAGTTGTGACAGCCAAAAATGACTCCAGACATGTACTGCGGTACAATAAGTAACAAATAACCTCTGACTTCTCCTTATGTCCAACACCCTCCCTTTCCCAGTGACCTGCTTGACAGGAGCTTGTTGTAGCGCTATCAGGGCCCGATATTTGGATGTGAGGCTGAAGCAGGTGGGTGGTTTAAAAGCATACACAGCGTGACATTCTTCACATCTTCATGACTTGCCCATGTCTCACTGAATACAGGGATGTCTCCTTTGGCTCTGAATATCCAAGAGAAGAAAGCGAACTTGCTAAAAGCAGCCACTGCTTCCTATGGAGGGATTTTCAGCTGTTTCTTAAGAAAAACTGACCTTTAAAAATAATTTCTTTTCCAAGATTTTTTTTTTCCTTCTTGAATTCGTCCTCTCTACCTTGCTGTTCACTGCAGCAAAATGGCACTTAATGGATCTCTGAAATTTAATATAGGACAATATTGCAAGATTTTCTGAAGTTTAATAATAGCCCTTTGAAAAGATTTGGCTATAGGAGTTGAGAGGAGAAAAGGTTTGATTTTTGTTTGTTTAAAACATTTTCTTTGTTGTTCTAGTGGATGAGTGATCTGATAGGATCCCTCCATCCTGCATTTTGATTTCCTTATTCTTAGTGAAGGACAACTGAATAATGTCACAGAACTATGTACATACTTAGGAATGTATTAGTTGTAACCATCTAATCTACAGGCAGTAGGAGGAAGGTGGTTATTGGGTCTGTGGAAATGACTCTCAGATTTTCCAGTTTTTCCTCTGTAAATAAATGCACTGTACATGGTGCACTTACACTCTCAAGGTACCTTTCTTGAGTAAATGGTCCTTTAGTGTACTATGACTACTTGCTCCTTTTATCTCAGCAGACTCCCAGAAATCCTTACTAATCTGCAATATTTACACTGGTCCTGTTTCCTTCTCTTAAGAGTAAGCTAGGGCTGGGCTCAGGATAGACACCTAAAAACTATGCAGCTACTCTGACCACCACCCACCTTATTCTTATGAAGGACTTTATATTCATTTTTCTTACAATAACCCTGAGCTACAGAAAACAAAAAAGGATATTTCTACCTCATTGTACAAATGAAGAAGCTATTACTCCGGGAGGCACTATTATTTGCCTTTTTCATAAGCAAGTAAATGTCGAAGCTGGAATTTATTAGACCTTAAATATCACTGTTGAAAGAGAGATACCAGGTCTCTTCTGTTGTGGGAATAGCTTATCAGCGTTTTTCTACCCTGAATACATTCCTTAAAGTCACTTTATTCTCTTTCCTCTGATTTACTAGCTAGCAAGGAAGCTTATAATTATTAATTTAACCAGATTGAAACTTCCAAGAGAGCAGAAATAATTCCTATCTTGTTTGCTAGCACAGAACCTGGCACATATAAGGCACTTGATAAAAACTTGTTGAATAAATTTGTGTATTTAACGACCCTTAGGAACTTTGATATTAAGATGGAGGTAGCCTGGAGAGCAGATACAAATATTCTAGGCCCTAAGGGCATATTTCTCACTTTATATGAATATGAATAAATTTGTTGACCTGGCTTATGCATCTGTCTTTGGTGAGTCTAATTAGTTTAAGTTGGTCCTCCTGAATTGGATTCACTCCAGAAGGTACTGAAAACTATATTTTTTTCTGTCTGTAAAGATGAGGACAGATTGTGGGCCTTGGTATCTTTCTGAGGCTCTGAGGAATGAAAGCATCATTAATATTTCTTCTTTTTTAAATGCAGCAAGCTCACCTTCAGATGCAGATGTAAATTGCAGTTATGTTTGTGGTGCTCTCTCCTCATCCCTACCACTTCACCTCTGTCTTGGAGCCAAGTAGCTGGAAACCCTCAGCATTCCTGGGAGGGAAACACAATCTCCAATGCTGGAAGAACATCCCAACGTTGACACCCTTCTCCTCTCTCCCTCCTTGCTTTCATGAGTGGGTAGCAGAAGTCAGTACCTCTTCCCCAAGGAAGACGGTCTCCTCTCAGTTAGAGTGATCACAGACATGTTGCATCATGCCAGGAGAAAAGGAAGACCTCTGACTATCTTATAATGGAGGCATCCTTCGCCAAAGTTTGGGCTAGGAAGTAAAGGTGGTACTCTTCCTCTGGGGATCTTTCCTCTTGTCCAGAGCCTGAAGAGCAGCATCTCTTGTGGGCACAAAATTCCATGCCTTCAGCTTTGCCCAGATGGCTAGGAGCCCAAGCATGTAGCCTGTATGTATAGATATTAAGTTATGCGCCACTTCAAAAACTGATGTTTTCCAGACCTTAGGCAACTTTGCCCTCCAGGGGGTATTTTGCAATGCCTGGAGACATTTTTGTTTATCACAACTGGGGCAAGGGCTATGCTACTAGTGTTAATGGGCAGAAACCAAGAATGCTGCTACATGTCCCACAGTGTAGAATATATCTCCCTATGAAATGCAAAGAACAGCATAAAGGCAGGCCCATGTGGAGTATAATTTGTTCAGGTTTTCTGGGTGGAGTTTAGTGTTGGGAAGGTTAAACAGCTTCTATCTGGAGGCCTGTGGTTTTATTGAGTCCACCATCTTGGGTTAGCAAGGGTAAGGTATTTGGAGCTTGTTCACTATGGTTCAGCCAGTGTCTGTAGCACCATGCCTGGCACATAGAATGCTTCATAAATATTTGCTGAATTAAGTGGTGTTATTGGGGACTCTAGGGTCTATATTAGGAAACTGACTCAGTTCATTACCTGGTAAGCAGGGCCTGAGGAAAAGTGATGTCAAGAAGCTTAAGTGTAGGGCAGAGCTAGAAGGTCAGTGAGGCTACAGACTTGCTGAGACTCGCCGTCCAGAGTAGTCTAATGTCTAGAGGTTTGAGGACTACCTAAGTCAACCAAGGCAGCTCTACCTAAAGCATCAATGTGGTAGAGGTTCTGAAGCCCAAAGAACTGGTTTTGATGCTTGTCCTTCTGCTTTTAAAAGCCTCTAGCACTAAAGGTTTGGAACTGTCAGTGGCTTGAGGGAGGCATCTCACCAATGCTTCAGGAGCCAAGATCTCAAGTTCAAAGCCTGGTTTTTGTCTGGACCTTTTTGCTATTCTGGTCCTTCTTCCTCTTCAAACCTATTACTGTTTCCAGGTTAGTTTTCCTAAGACTAGTTCTTACACATCAATTTCTTATTCTAAAACCTTCAGCAACTTCCAATGGCTTACCCAATTAACTTAAAACTCTTTGCTTATACAGGTATACCAAGCTCGTTCTATTCTGGTCCTACTCTCGCTTCCTTGCCTGTGTATTTTCTCTCCCGCGGTCCTCTCATGCCTTTCCATTCTTCAAATTGCAATCCTTCTTCACATCCGCTCAGAGCTTAGTCTGCTCATTCAGGAGGGAGCCCATGCATTCCCCCTCAGTACTGTGACCCTGGGGTAGACGACTGGCTGTCCAGTGGGCACCACATCACCCTGATGGTCTTATGCATTTCTCCTTTCACTGTGTTCATTTTCAGGGGTTGGTCTGCTCCCATAAGTATGCAAATCATTAAACATTAATAGAGTCAGAATTTCAGAATAAATACCTACTCCCTATCTACTGCTGGCATAGGGGATGGATGTGAATTAAAAAGATAATGCTGTCTGTGAAATGCTTTCATCTTCCCAGAATGAGCCACATTCCTTCAAAGCATTATTCAGATTTCATATCACTCTCACATGTGCTTAGCATAGCAAGCAAAGAAGTCCCAGCCTGCTGAAAGCAGGGGCCTCAGTGCTCCACCCAGCCATGGTTGGAGCTAAGACAGATATTTAAGGTGCTGCAAATGCTCTTAAGTTTATTATTTAGTTTAGATCTAAGTTTACAACTTAACTGAAGCTTTTCCTGGCTATGCTGCTATCCTATGGCAGACACTGTTACTTTCAGGTGAGGGAGACACTGAAAGTGATGAAGCCTCAATTTTATAGAGGCTTTGCTTGGATATGGCATCACCATCACTCACTAAAGACATAAAACTTTTCTTGAAGATGAAGAAAATAAATAAGGAGACGTCAATCCTCAGAGAAAATGTGATGCATATAGAAGATGGGAAAGTTTGTAATATGAGCCAGAGTTTGGGTGGCCTTGTTCATCAAATCTGAGAACCAGAGAAATGTAAGGATACTCCTTGAATGCTCTCTCCGTTTTGCTTCCCACATATGACTCTTGTTGTGTGGCCACACAACCTAGAATTTTAAAAAGGAGGAAGAAAAAGGCTTCCAGAACTGCAGTAACAGCAGTGTCCTTCCTCCAGTGCCTACTAGCGAATATGGGATTTTCACAACTTTTTTGAGGCTCCTTTTTCCAATTTCCCTTCTAATTCTGAGGGTTTTGGGGGATATCTCATTTACACTTATGGGTCAGATTCTTTTAGTTCCATCTTGTGTCCTTCTATGATGATGGTGGGGCTGCTCATACCTGCCATAGCTGGGGAGGCCTGCCTGTGGGCACAGGGCCACTAGTTCCCAGGCTGTGGCCACAGATGCTGTCTGGAGGGCTCTAACTGCTGCTGCTAAGGGGTTTCATGATGAAGAGCTGGGTGGAATCTCTGTCCCCAGGGTAGGAATTACTCAATTACTAGGATTACAAAATAGTGCCACTCATGTACTTGAAAGCCAGAGAGGTTCTCTTGATTTTTTGTTTGTTTGGTTGGTTTTGTGTTTGAAAGCAAGCCTTTCATTTGAATCCCCTCTTCAGAAGATTCAGGTTAGGCTTTGCAGGAGATGCCTTGCTGTATAGAAATGTTCAGCATCTGCTCTCTTCTGGGCATTGTTTTTGGATCAAACCTTCATGCATTAATTCTTTCTTTGGGATGATTTCTTTCCCAGGAGGCAATGAGGTTTCTGATATGAAAAGATTCTTGGTAGGTTGGCCCCACCAGTCATATTTCAGTGTGTTAAGCTAAATAAAGCTTAGGTCTAAGCTGGGACTCTTGAAGCATACAGAAGATGGTAACCTATGAATCTTTTGCTTCTAGACACAGGGTAGACTACAAACACCAATCACAAGGCTTATGAATTTTAATCAGAATGCATTTGATAGGAACAGGAGCTCACTTAAGCTCGCAAAACCATAGGTGAATAAGGATGCAGACCTGAGGATGTGGGAGCTGGGCCTTGCAGCCTCTGCCTAGAACTTCCTCGCTCTTGCATGCTATATACTGTCTCCTTTCTGCTTTTACAATCTCCTCTCCTTATTTTTCTGTGTACATGTGGCCCCAAATGGCCAGCAGCCCAGGTCAATGTGTTTTTCATAGGTCCAGCTAAATACAGTCCTTGTCAGTTCTAATTTTTGAGGAAGAAATGTGATGAGGCACTAAACTGACCATTAAAAGACCTGGTTTGGGTGTGAATGTCCACCTGTTTGAATTAGCAGCTCCCAGGCATCTGTCACAAGCATTCCTTTCTCCCGTCCAACAGGAGTTTTGAGAATGGGGTTGTAGGAAAAACGATTCCCCCAAATATGGTTACTATGCTGTGGAAGGACAGGGCTTGTACTGCAAAGCTCTCTGAGTTCCTAACAGAGCCCTGCTCCAAACCAGCACTCAATAAAAGATTGTAGGAAGAACATGGAGTAAGAGTCCCTATGGTCTTAGACTCCAGGATTCAGATGGAAATCTACTGTGTTGTAAACTAGGTTCCCTGCCTGGCACCACCGAGCTAGAAGCCTGAAACCCTTCCTAAGGACAATAGGAAGGGTGTCTATAAAGAGAATAAAGTGGGTAAGGGTATATCCTCTCCTGCCAATACTGGGTTGATAGTTTCAGGAGAAATCTCCTAATCCTCTGGAGTTTCTTCCTCAAGAAGACTTAGACACTGGAAGAATAAATAATAGCTGAGAAAGTCTGGGTTCCCTTTAACTGACAGTGCAGCTCCACTGCCTTTCAAACACCACTGTGATGAACAGCTCTGAAATGTTCTTAATGAGCGCTTCCATCTGGGTTTACATATCCTTGAAAGAGTTAAGCTATCACCCAGGAGGTTGTGGAATGTGTGTGTGTCTGTTCCTGCTAGAAGTCGCAGCAGTATGCTTCCTGTCTGAACTGAGCAGCAGGCAGCTCTTGGGCTTAGGACATTTGGGCAGATCAGAGGACTAGGATGGCAGCTCAGAGGGCTGCAGTGAGTTCTGTTGGTCCAAATGAGGAACAGTGACATTAGCACCTCTGTAGATTCATAATGTGGGCATTGAGTATCCCACAGGGAGCTCAGGTAGAGGCAGAAATCATGGGCACCCAAGTAGGGGGAAATGAGATGGACCAGGAAGATGATTTTATCTCTTGGTAAATTATTAAGAATTAGTTTTCTTGATGTAAACGTTCTTTTTCTTTTTGAAACAATAGTCCCTGGGGGGTGGTATTTAGTTTATTTCACAAAATTTATGTTGATTGCCACGTGCCAGGTACTATTCTAAGTACTTCACAGATTTTGACTCATTTAATCATTATAACTAACCTGTGAGGTAGGTAAATTATGCTTATTTTACAGACCATAACACTGAGGCTCTGAGTGGTGAAGTGACACATCCAGGGTCACACAGCCAGTAATGCTGAAGCTGGGACTTGAACTCAGGCTGCCTGGCTCCAGTATCTATGCTCTTAAACCCTATGCCATACAGAATGAGTCACGTTGAATTACTAGTAAGTATCTTAACCAGCCTAAATTTATCATATAACTTTTTGGTGTCTGCCAGAATATAAGGGAGTAAGATGGCAGATGGAAGCATAATAGCAGAATAGCAGTGGAGAAGAGGTAAAGATTGGGGAGGAGAAAGCCTGATATAAAAAGTTAGGTGAAGAGACATTCAAGAAGGAGAATTAAGGAATGCTAAGGACAAGATTTATTCACTTCACAAGCTTTCTATATGCAACCTCTCTGACTTATAACTTTAAAAAAATTTTTTTAGCTATAGATGGGCACAATATCTTTATTTATTTTTATATGGTGCTGAGGATCGAACCCTGTGCCTCACACGTGCAAGGCCTATGCTCTACCACTGAGCTACAGGCCCAGCCCTCTGACTTGTAACTTTTTCACAACCAAGTTGGACATATGTATGATACTGAAAGAACCCTCTCAGAATGGAAGCTGCGTAACACAGGCTATTGGCCCCTATTAGTGCAGTTCACTCCACAGGACTACAGTGCTGACCTACACTATGTAATTGAAAATAGAAACCTAGGTTTATTTCCTTGTGCATTTACTTATATGCTGTCTCTTCCTTCATTCAGTTGGGTGGCATCCACAGTCACAGAAGAATTTTTTTTTCCCCAAAAAAAAGAGAGGGAAAAAGGAACTACATTTGAATTGCAGAAGTCAAGGCATTTATAAAAAGCTTTATTTACATGAAATAAATTATTATAGTGAAATTACATAATATGATGAGTTTAGACATATGCATACACCCAAAGAGCCATCATCACAATTAAGATAATATACATTATCAAAAGTTGCTCTGTGCCTTTTTGTAATCTCTCCTTTCTCCCTCTTACCCTATCTTACGTTCCTAAGCAACCTTTCATCTACTTTCTGTCACTATTTGCTTGCATATTTTCTAGAATTTTGTATGAATGAAGTCAAACAGTATTTACTCTCTTTGGCTTTTGTCCATCAGCATAATTATTTCAAGGTTCATCCAGGTTATTGTATAAATAGTTCATTCCTTTTTATTGCTTAGTAATATTTCATTGTGACTATAAGTTTTCTTTATTTACTAACCTATGGGTGAAAATTTGGGTTGTTTTCAAGTTTGGACTATTTAAATAAAGCATATATGAATATTTGTGAACCAGTCTTTATATGGACATGTATTTCCATACATGGTTAAATTTCTATTGGTTAAATACTTAAGAGTGGAAAGACAGTCATGTAGTAGGTGCATGTTTAATTTTTTAAAGCAAACACAAACTGTTTTCTCAAGCGTTTGCACTATTTTACATTCCTACCAATAGTGTATGAGAGCTTTAGTTTTTCCACATGCTTACCAGTACATAATATGGATAATCTTAATTGTAGACATTATAATAGGTGTGCAGTGGTGTCTTATTATAGCTTTCATTTGCATTTCCCTAGTGACTAATAATAATGAGCATCCTTTATTTGCAATTTGTATATATTTTTGTTGAAGTACCCATTTAAATCTTTTCCAAATGAAAAGGTTTTCTTTTTTAAAAAAATATGTAGAATATTGAGAGTTCTTTAAATATTCTGGATACAAGTACTTTATTATCTATTCTGGATACAAGTACTTTATTATCTATGCAATTAGCAAGAATTTTCTTCTAGTCTGTGTCTTGGCTATGTTTTTATTCTCTTAAAATTGTCTTTTAAAGAGCAGAAGTTTTTAATTCTAATAAAATCCTGTAAATCAATCCTTTTTTTTATGAATAGTACTTCTATTATTGTAACCCAAGGTCACGGAGGTATTCTCTTATGTTTTTCACCTACAAATTTAATAATGTTATGCTTTAATTTAGGTTAATAATCCATTTTGCACTAATTTTTTAATATGGTGAAAGGCTTAGATTGAAGTTAATTTCTTTGCCCATGGATATCACATCATTCCATTGTCATTTGTTGAAGAGACTTTGCTTTATCCACTGAATCACTTTCGTCAAAAATTAGTTGTCTCTGTGTGGTGAGTCTCTTATGTTCCACTGATCTGGAATTCCCCAATATCATCACACTGCTTTGGTTATCATAGTTTGTGTAAATCATGAGATTAGGTGCTGAAAGTCTTCTTTTAAAAAATTTTTTGTTTGTTTGGGGGGTGTTATTCTAGGTCATTTGTGTTTCCATAGAAGTTTTAGAATCAGTGTGCCAATGACTATAAAAAGTCTGTTGGGTTTTCTATTGGGATTGTATTGAATCTACAGATCAATTTAAGGATAATATACATCTTAACAATGTCTTCTCAAGAACGAGACGAATCTCTGCCTTTTAAAAAGGTTTTCTTTAATATTACTGGAAGTACAGATTGGAAGTACAGATTCTACTGAATAAGTATTGCTTTGGTACCAAAGTGTATAGTTTTGTTGTCTAGAACCTCGCATATTTTGGAGATTTATCCTACAATATTTTGTATTGTAATGTTTTTGTAAATTGTATTGTTTTAAAATTTTTCTGTTTCTGATGTTCATTGCTACTGTGCAAAAAACAATTAATTTTTATATATGGATCTTATAACCTGGTATCCTGCAAATAAAGCTTATTTATTAGATTTCTATGTAGACAATAATGTCATTTGTGAATGAAACATTTTTACTTTTCTGATCTGAATGTCTTTTATTGCTTTTTCTTGACTGATGACACTGCCTAGAATCTTTAATATTGTGTTGAATAAAAGTGGTGAAAGCAGGCTTTCTTGCCTTGATTTTGATTTTAAGGGAAAACATTCAGTCTCTCATTATCAGTATAATGTTAACTACAGATTTCTCATGGCCATCCTTTATTAAGCTGAGGAAATTACCTTCTATTCCTAGATTGCAGAATTTCTTTTTTCAGGATTGTTAGGTTTTTTTATATTCTTTTCCTGTATTTGTTAAGATGATTATATGGCTTTTCTCTTTTTAGATTTTTCATTTATTTATTTATCCTTGAGGTAAGCATTTGTAAACTTTATTACACTAACATGTGATTTCTATTACATTAGAGGCTCCTTAATAGGGATGTCTTCCTACTAAGGAAGAATTCCTGTTGAATTTCTTCTTGGTCTTTTGCTTAATAGGAGATCTAGCTTTGTTAAATGGACTCCATGTGTTTGAAATAATCTATATCTTTATGATCCATAGAACTAGTGCTTTTTTCCCCAATGACATGATGCAAACAATAAATAAAATGAAATATAATCATGTGAAATATTAAGTGCTATTATGAACTTCAAAAAAGAATCAATTTCAACCAGGAAAGACTTATTACCAACATTTTAAACCGATTGGATCTAAAAAGAATAATGTTCTCTGAAGTCAAATAAGAACCAGAATTTAAATGCTGGACACTATTTGTCAAATGAATAGCAAATGTCTAGGCTAAGGATTAGGGTCCAACACTGTGATTACTTAAAAATATAACATCCAATCATATTGTTACATTTCTTAAACCATCTGTGATCTCTCACTGTCATAGGATTTTTTAAAATTAAAAATATTCTTTTGTTTTTAAAAATTGACACGTAAAATTATAATTTATGGGGTACCATGTGATGTTTCAAGACATGCGTACATTGTGTGTGATGTTTAAATCAGGGTGAGCACATCTATTTCCTCAAATATTTATCATTTATTTGTGGTGAAGTGTTCAAAATCCTTTCTCTTAGTTCTTTAAGAAAAAAAAATACATAGTATATTACCATTATCTGTAGTAGCTATACCATGCAATAGAATACAACTTACTTTTCCTATGTAACTGCCACTGAGTACCCATTGACCAATGTTGTCCATCCCCCTCTCCCCAGCCTCTGGCCACCACCATTGTACTCTTAACTTCTGTGAAAATAACTCTTCTAGATTCTACATATGAATGAGAACATGTAGTACTTGTCTTTCTGTGACTGGCTAATTTCACTTAATGTTCACCGGTTCCATCTATGTTGTCACAAATGACAGAATTTCATTCTTTTTTATTTTTTAGATTTCAATATAATCAATTACATTGATTAAGTTTTTATGATAAACCAACCTTGCATTCCTGTGATAAACCATAGTGGGTCATGATATAACATTATCCTTTTTACATATTGTTGGATTTATTTGCTAAATTAAAAAAAATTTGCATCTACAAAATGCAAAATGTTCATAGGCGATATTGGTCAGTAATTTTCTTCTCTTGTCTTTTCCTTCTCTTGTAAATGTCTCTTGTAAATGTCTGGTTTTTATCAGAGTAATCTTAGCCTCTCATGATGATTTGTGATATATTGTCTCTTCTTTGATTTTCTGAAAGAGTTTGTATTGTTTTGTCCATAAATATCTGGCACGATTTACTAATGAAGCCATCTCATCCTTAAGTTTTCTTCTTTGGGAATGTTTTAAACTACAGATTAAACTTCTTTCCTAGCTAGAAAGCTATTTGGATTATATATTCTTGAGTGTGCTTTGTTAGGTGGTGCTTTAAAGGAATTTGCCCATTTTTTCTAAGTTGTTGAATTTATAGGAATAAAATTATTCATCATATTCTCTTATTATCTTTTAAATACCTATAGAATCTGAAATGATGTCACATTTCCAATTTTTTTTTGGTACTGGAGATTGAACTCAGGGGCACTCAACCACTGAGCCATATCCCCAGCCCTATTTTGTGTTTTTTAATGTAGAGACAGGGTCTCGCTGAGTTGCTTAGCGCCTCGCCGTTGCTGAGGCTGGCTTTGAAGTGGTGATTCTCCTGTCTCAGCCTCCCTAAGTGCTGGGATTATAGGCTTGCACCACCGTACCCGGCTACATTTTCTATTTTTAATACAGGTGATTTGTTCCTTCTTCCCGTTTTCCCTGATCTGTCTGATTAGAGAGTTATCAATATTACTAATATTCTTAAAGATAATACTTATTTTGATTTCTTTCTTTTTTTCTATATTCTGTACTTCTGCACTATTTATTACAGATGTTCCTTGACTTATTATAGGATTATATCTGAATAAATCCATTGCAAGAGGAAAATACTGTAGGTAAAAAATGCATTTACACTGTAGAGGATTGGTTGCTTGTGATCATGTAGTTGACCAGAGCTCCAGCTGGTATAATGAGAGAGTATCACACTGCTTATCACTAGCCTGGGAAAACAGCAAAATTCAAAATTGGAAGTACAGATTCTACTGAATAAGTATTGCTTTGGTACCATAATAAACAAATTATAAATCAAACCATGGTAAGTCCCAGGTTTTCTGCATATTCTTTTTTTTCTGTTTACCTTAGGTTCTATTTGTTCTTTTTTTTCCCTCATGGGTTAAGGTAAAAGCTGAGATTATGTACACCATAGCTGTGTGGAATTCTGATAGGATATAATGTCTCTCTGGAATCTAGCAGTGATAAGTGATAATAATCAGGAACAGTCCCTTCACCATGTCTTGACCCTGTAATGTCCACTGGAACTAAGTGACATACAGAAAAAGAACTGGGGGTGGGGAAGTTATGATGAAGAAGCCTTAAACTGATTGAGATTGAGTGTTTGAAACTGGATGGTGGAAATAGAAATTAAGTTGAATTTTATAAAAATAAAGTAATATTATTTTTTGTGTCTGAATTTGTGGTTTAACATTTTTGCTCATTACATGTTTATTCTCTGGTTAAAGTCCCACAGTAGGAAAATCATGGGGCTTGTTAAGGTTTGATTGCAGTCATGGACTTGGAGACGATTTGAGGCATGTGTCAGAAGAAATTTGCTGCACATATTTTCTTTATCAAATAGAGTAAGTTGCAACTGAAAAGCACAAGTAACTCCTTCACAAGAATGTGTGTAAATGGACCCTTTCTGAAATTTATTTCTTACAGGATACTATGGCTTAAATATGGATAATATTCTTAAAAGTCCCTGCCTTTAAGGCTGGGTCCCTAAGATAGCATTACTGGGAGGTTCTGTGGATATTTGGGAGGTAGAGTCTTGAGAGAGGTGCTTATGTCATTGAGGGTGTATCCCTCAAGGGGATTGTGGAACTCCAGCCCATTCTTTCTTCTTTGATTTGCTCTACCATGTGTTCTATGCCATGATGTGTTACTTTCTTCAAAGGTCTGCAACAGTGGGGACACTCCATCTTGGACTGGAACCTAAAGAACCATGAGCAAAATGAACCTTTTCTCTTTATAAGTTAATTGCTGCAAGTATTTTGATATGGTAATGGAAAGCTGACTAATACACAGGGTAACAAAGCTGTGTTGAACTGATCCCATGTGCCAGTGTCAGAGTTTTTAATTCAAATTTAGGTCTTATGTTATAGATCTCTAAAATTTCTTCCAATAAAAATTATAAATGTGAACCCTGAAAAATGAAGATCTTTTCCATGTTTACTATTGAGTGCTGTATCTTTCAAAGTATTCATCTTGAAGTGTTGTACTTTTATCTTAAAAAAAGCACCTGCTCAAAACATTTGTACAAGTCTTTTGCTGGAATTTTCTTCAAAGATTAACTGTAGCACATTCTGTTGAATCTTCACATTAATGACTGATCTTATCCTTGAACAAAGATTTGATTTTTTTTTTTTTTTTTTTTTTTTGGCAGCAGCTAAAATCATTTAGAGTTCAGTCTAATGAAAAAGAGGGAAGTCAAACTGGGTAATACCATCTGTGGTCAAAAACAAAATGTAACTAGAAAGAAATTAAACTGATTTTTCTTCGTAAAGATAAGAAAACTAATAAACACTATAAAGATCATTTTAAAAAAACTGAGAAAACTTTTCTTAAATCAACACATCTTACATGGCATGTTGAGCAGATGAAAATGACAAAAGCAAGACTGCTCTGGTGCAGGGGTGTGGAACCTGTGCCCTCTTCTCACACTGTTCCCCATGCCTGAGGTTCCCTCAGGCTCCACACAGGAGAACAGTTAGAAAACTCCTGCTTGAAATGACAGAAAGTTAGAGAAACAATTAAAAATAAAAACAGATCTTAAAAGATAGGTCACCCAGGACTGGCTTTGCAAGCCCAAAGCCCTGGCTTCTGTCCCCTGTAATGGGTGCGTTTGTACATGCAAACTCACGGCAGGTCACCCGTAGGGATTTCGAATAGTAAATGGCTATTATCAAAGCTTTCTGAACCAAAAGGAACTGTGATTTGAAAGCAATTGATGATCTCTTCTCTACAATCATACTAGACAGAGTGGACAGAGAGATTTCAGGACACCCACCCAGGAAAGTTCAGCTCACCATTCTTTACTTGCTCTTCTGCCACTGTAGTCTTCAATCTCCAATCTGTCCCTTACCCCTTTCTCAGCCTCCCCACCCTCTGTCACTTCTAGGCCCAATGTTGGACTCTGGGGCCAGTCTGTGTTCCCCGTCCTATGTATTGAGATCAGGGCTTTGCATGTATCCGCTTCCACTCCTAGTCTCGCTAACTTTTGGGTACTCCATTTTCCACGTGACCAAGTCTAGCCCAGAATCAGATGAGGGTCATGTTTCTTGCTGTCCAGTCACAGTCTCCCTATGATGTAATGTGATTGTCACTACGTGGGCCTATGGTCTTGTGTGCTTGGCCTCAGTTTTTGTAGATTTTGAACTCAGTTTGAACTTAGTTGGCATTGAATTGTCCTTCCCAAAGATCCTTCCCAAACCCAACCCATGGCTCACATTTGTTTTTCTGCTACAAAAACCCTTTGATGAAATAAAAATCTCAAATGAGAGTGAAATGTGTAAAATAGATACAAATGGAGCTGTTCTAACTGGAGAAAAGTGAGAACTCCTGTTTTCCCAGTACTTTGCCTGGCACAGAGTTAGCATTCAACATAGCAATAATGACAGCTACCATTACAAAGCTCTAATCTAATGCTGCCTTCTTTAGGAAGACTTCTCAGGGTCCCCCTTCCTTTGCTAAACTTTCAGTATTTTATTTTGCATCTTTTTTTTTTTTTAGTACCAGGGATTGAATCCAGGGACACTTTACCACTGAGCCACATCTCCAGCCCTTTTAAAATATATTTTATTGAGAGAGGTTCTCGCTGAGTTGCTAAGGGCCTTGCTAAGTTACTGAGGCTGGCTTTGAACTTACAATCCTTCTGCCTCAGCCTCCCGAGCTGCTGGGATTACAGCATGTGCCATTGAGCCCAACTTTTGCATCATTTTTGGTGGAAATTACCATATCATGTCTCATATTTAAATTATTTTTATCCTTCTACCAGACTCTGAATTCTTGAGGGAATCCTCTCAAGCTGTTTCATCTCTATTTCCCACAGAACTTAACATTACGTCTATAGCAAGCAGATCCTACGGTGATCCCATAATGATCCCTGCCTTCTGGTATCAGCCTCCATGCCCTCCTATCATCCCCTCCCCTTCACTGTGGGAAGGACTTGTGACTTGTTTCTACCAATAGAAATGGCAAAGGAGCTGGGGTTGTAGCTCAGTGGTAGAGCGCTTGCCTCACACGCGTGAGACGCTGGGTTTGATCCTCAGCACCACATACAAAATAAATAAATTAAATAAAGATTTAAAAAAATCTTATAAAAAAAGAAATGGCAAAGGTGATGCACTTTGACTTCCATGATTATGTTACATTATAAAAGATTTTGTAACACTTTTCATTGCTGACTTTGAAGAGAATGCTGAGGGGAATCCTATAGTCTCAAGGAAGTGACTTATCCAAATACCTGCAAGAGCTTAGAGGTAGATTTTCAACCAGTGGAGTCCCTGAGACGACACTCCAACCCTGGCCAACATTTTAATTGCAGTATTCTGAAACCTTTTGTAGAGGACCTAGCTAAGCCATGTTCAAACTTGTGGTCTAGAGAAATTTTGACAAAATAAAGGATAGCATTTAAATCTGCTAAGGATGTGGTCATGGGCTATACAGCAGAGGTCTGATATAAAATTTTAATAGTCTTGTTCTAAGAGCATAGATACCAGGTATATGATATTTAAGACTTATTTAATAATGATTTTAAAAGCACTTAAGAAAATTTAATAATCATATTGAAAAATATCAAACATTTATATAAGGCAAAAATCAACAAAAGCTGGTTCACAGAAGTAAAAAGGCAGATGATCACTTGGGGAAACTATCTCTGCAAGCCTTATTTTCCTAATATGTCAAGAGCTGATAAATCAGTAAGAGAAAGATCCTAAATCCACAAGACATCAGGCAAAGGATAGGGAGACAGTTCTCAGAAAAGGGAAGACAAATAGCTCTACAACATATGAAAACAAACTCAACCTCACTTAAGCAAGAAAAAGCCCAAATAAAGTTTCAATGACATATTTTTTATCATACTGGGAAAAATAATTTATAAGCTGGGCATGGTGGCGCATCTCAGCAACTTGGGAGGCTGCAGCAGGAGGATTGCAAGTTTGAAACCAGCCTCAGCAACTCAGCAAGACTCTGTCTCTATTAAAATATATAAAAGGGCTGGGGATGTGGCTCAGTGGTTAATCGTCCCTGGGTTCAATCCCTGGTACCAAAAAAAAAAGCTTTACGAAATTGATAATGTACTGAATTGTTCAGGGATGGAGAACAGGCACCCTTGTCTATTCTTCATGTTGTTATAGTCTCTGTGGAAGACAAGTGGCAATATTTGTTTAAATTAAGAAACAAACACACCCTTTGACAACATTTATACTTCTAAATATTTAGATATGCTTATCTACAGATATAGCCATATTTTTAAAAATGACTCATTGCAATTAGTTTGTATTAACACAAGATTAGAAAAACCTAAAGTTTTATTGATAAAGAACTACTTAAATAAAATTTGGTATAAGCATACAATGAAATGTTCTGAAGCAATTAAAAGCAACATACTAATTTGGAGTACTCACTATGTTATATTGCTTATAGTAGATATATATTAAAGACAAGGTTTGGAACACTTTGTTTAATACATTATCATTTGTGTAAGCAATCCACACATATATGGAAATCTTTGGAATAGATGTAGGAATTGTTACATCTATGAAGGGCAGTGGTTGCCTCTGAGACTGGGGTGATTAGAGGACAGAGATGTAAAGAGACTTCGCCACCCAACACATCATTTTGTACTTTTTGAATTTTGTACCATGGACATGATTACCTATTTTTAAAAATTAAAGTGAAATTCATATCAAAGCAAAAATGGTTATGAACAAATATTTGAAAGAAAGAGGTTAAAAAATGGAAAACTTAATAAAACATATTATTCCCAAATAATAAATAGCAAGAAAGATGCTCCAAATCTGCAGTTTTTGAATAGCACATGTGGGCTTAGGGGTGAAATAGATGAATCTTACAAGCCTCTGATAGATGAAAATTTCACAGTAGTAACTTTTTACCCAACCAAAACCCCCAGGGAAATCAGCTGAATACCTTATACAGTAATTTTAGTTTTTCATTTCCTTGTGTAAAAACACCCCAGGAGTTTTGCTACAAAAAGGAATTCCCTGGGATTTTAAACCAGCATGGTTTAGAGAAGTCCTAACTTCAAAGTTAGGTTCCCTATGTACCTGCCCACGGGTGGCATCTTTCAAAATGAAATAATTGGAATTCGGTGGAAGGAGTGGTAGCCACACCTGGGGTTTGGTGTTGGAATAAGCAGGAAATGTGGTCTGACACCCCAGGGCACAAAGCTGTTACAGAAAGCTTTGTCAATTGAACGTGTCCTTGATCCATTTGAAATGATTTTAACATTGAATTTAATAAGGATATTCTTTGAGACCAAGTGTTAGGAATGATCTCATAGAAATCTCCCTGGGAAATTGGGGAGCACCCTTCCCACCTTGCTGAATGGGTGAGGGTGGTGCCTACCCACAGCCGACTAACCTCCCCTCCTAAACAACGCTAGGAGCATGATGTGGAGGGGGAGTTGTGGATGAGCTCCTTATAACAAGCCTATTGCAGAGTTCTTCCCCCTTGCTTGCTGAGGCCACGCCAACCTCGTCCGCAGGTGGAATCGAGAGCTTCTACTCAGAAAAAGCAGCTCCATTGTGACTTCACGGCTCTAACCTTGTCTGTTTTGGTCCTCATAGCTTTTCTGGTCTCACATTTCCTCCTTCCTGGGAGGGAGCATATCCTCAATTCTAATTAGAGTAAGAAGAAAACCTTAGAAAGACTTGTTGATGTCCAGCCAAGAGCAAGAACATTGGGAAGAGTTGAGGTAGGGACCCCAAATGCACTTTGCTGCCATGTCAATCATTTCACTGAGATGGGCCCTGACTGAGCATTGGAAAATCTTCTTCCAGATGCATGGGATATGCAGAGGCACTGGGGAGGACCCCGAGTACCAGTTGGCCTGTTTCTGGAGTACATGGCACCTTCGGGGCTCAGTACATTCCCATTAATTAACTCTGTTCTGAACTCATTGGCCCACCTTAAAAATGACCATAATTAACTTTCAAGTTCTGGAGGGAAGTTGTAACAGAGTTTTATTTCCAGTGAGAGCCAGCCCTTGAATTTTCAGAGGCTCGCTTCATCTTCTACCCTTTACCAAGGTTTTGCTCAGTTCATTAGCAAATCTTCTTGGAGGAAATAAAATAAGGAGGGAAAGGAGGAAATTCACCTTTATCAAAACAACCATGGTACAGGATTTTGTCAGCAAGTATTTGGAACTGTTGGCTTATAAAAGCTTTCAGATTAACTCTGGATTTAATTTATCTGAGCTACATATTTCCCAGTTCCCAGTAAATGACTAGGAATTGATTCTTGGTGGTGACAAATCTGTTCACTATTGCATTTGAGTGTCCCTAGAGCATTAGGAAAGGCATTTTAATGCTGAGGTACAAAACAGATTCTTGCCTTTCTGCTTGCAGTGATGTCTATGAACAAACGTGAAAAGGGAAGCAGATTACAGGGTGGGCTCCATGCAGTCTGTCCTCCTATTCCCTGAAGATTTTGAGCCCCATTGCCTGAACGGGCAATCATTCGTTCAACTGGAATTTACCCCATCAAATTCAAGCATGGACAACCTTATAGTATTCATGTCAGTGTTTGTGAGGAGTCTACAGTGATACCTGGTTTATCAGTGGCCGTTAATACCTCTGGGTTCATAGTGGAGAGCATGAATGAGTTTGGGAGCAGATATGACGAGTTGCTGATCACAGGCAACTTTGCCCTTGGTCTGGTCTCCTTAGGCTGCTCAATTGCCACCAACTAACTACTCCTTCTCATGCCTGAGCCTGTTATATCCTCTTGGCACTGGGCTATGCTTACTGGTGTTCACCCTAACATTTTCCAACATCAGTTTGGATCATCCTAGAAAGCTGACTGTCAAGGCTCCAAAGGATGCTTTCCTTCTGATGTCTCCCATCTACTGGATTGATTATTGTAGGCTTTCCTTACCCGGCTACCTCTGGACTTCTCTTTATTGTTTAGATCAATTTTCTTAAAACAAAAGTTTTAAGAAATAAAGAATTCTCAGGCAGTGAATACTTTTTCTTTTAGCAAATCTCCACATAGCTCCATGATCCTTAGTGGTATCAAGTCATTCCTTATCTTTGAAGCGTGGCATGCTCTTGAGCTCTGATATTTGTATCCAAGGTGCCTTCCTTTGCTCCAGGACTCCTCCCTCCTGACTCATGTATCACCTCCATATCTACATGATACAATTTTCTTCATTCTTACTAATGAACTGAAAGAGTTTTCCTATTAGCAGCTTCCCAAAACTCCACTTACAGGCCCCACCATAAGGTCCTATAAACCCATCTAACATCACAAATTGACAGTCCCAATAATCTGTTGGGTGTGAGCTATGTCATTAACATAGACCAAACATGATTGCATCTTTCCACAATGTCAGAATTTGTTGAATAACAATAAATTTGCAGGTTATACTACTTTCAGCAGTGGCAGTTTATTGGATATGCATGGGTCACCTGGTTGTCATAGTTGGGCAAACACAAATTCTTATACACTAATCTTAATTTTTAAATCTATAACACTCAATGACTTACAACGCTCTATAACTTCAATCTATAACACACAATTCACGCAATGATGTAGGTAAGTCACAGAAAGACTAAGAAAGTGTTAAGATGGCTACCCAGAATTGTAAAAGCAGGGGTCTGGATGGAAGGCAGTTTCCCTTTCAGCCTGTGAGACTGGAGTGTCAACTCAAGGTGTCAGCTTAGAGTGGGCTGTGCATGGTGTCAAGAGCACGAGAAACCATGCTATGCTGAAGCCCAATGGGACAGGAAATGGGACGTTTGTTGTCGTGGCGTTTTCCTGGGCAAGTCCTGTAACAAGTGACTAGGTGATGAGGTCAGGGTGCTGTAATGTCTAGTCTTGGTTTTCAGCTTTTAGGGGTCTTAGGTTAGGGGGTTCTGTCTGGTGAGGTCCATAAGCTTCTATATCTGATATTCCTGATGTGATTTGGGATGTCCACGGGTCCAGGCATTCTTTGATTTAGTTTGATAAGTTAGTATATAAAAGCTTTTTTTAAAAAATCAGTTTGTGCCTTATGTTTGTGCTGGGTGTTTGTACAAATAAGGCATGGGTTCATTCTACCTTGGCACTTGTACTCAAAATGGAGTAGCGCATGGCAAACTACTATTTTTCAAAATGAAGTAACTCTGAGCAGGGCACAGACTGCTTTTCACAGCACCTTTGTCCTATAAAGCCACATTCAGTGCATTTGCCACTTGGAACATGGCCCCTTTATGAATCTTGCTTTGGTGCTGTTCGTCATGAACCTGGACTGGAAGCAATGGGTTGAGAGCTTCCTACTGGAGAAGGGTGGTGGCTTTCTCCATATCCAGACACAAGATGAAACCAAAGTTGCTATGTCCCATGCTTTAGTCCCACTAGAATTATTGCTCCAGTAACTGTACATAGCCAACATTAGAAGTTTGAGAAAGAGGCAGAAATTTTGTTATGTCCATTTTCTGCTGGTCTGTTTCAATTAATGTGTTACATATTATTTCTTTCAAAAAGGCACAAAGATAACATAGAAGGACTCAGAGCTTTTCCAAAGGTGCAAAGATGGGGACGGTGCAAGGGAAGGTACAAGAAAGAAAGATAAAAATTTACCTTAGACCTTCATACCCCAAAATAGAGCCATAGATACAGATTTTATGCCAATGTGTGTGTGTGCGCATGTGTGCACGAGAGTACACAGAGAATGTGATTCGTGACTCCAAAGTAATGCAGCAGATTGTCAGATGTGGTTTTTGGAATCTTTCTTCATTTCATTAATAACTCAGTCTGTAAATATGTGAATCTTAGGCATGTGAGTGTACATGTGCCCATCCACATAACTCTCACAAGATCCAAAGTGCTAACTTCAGAGATTGTCCTTAGATGGTGAAGAATGAGCTTTGAGATTAGTGTTTTATATGTTTACATCAAGATTTTGAATTCAGGGACCTGCTGTTTTCATAGTCACTGCCGTTCTCTGCACAGCCTGTTTGGAAATGTTACAGGCCCTGAGAGACCAGCTCCCTCATGAATAGGCAATTAGATACCTCCTCCCTCCAGGCTGCAAGAGATGCTGCTCCCCTCCTGGAATTTTCTCTACTTTTAGAAAACGGGTGCTTAACTTGTAAATGTAGTTTCCAGTGTTGGTAAGAATATTTTCGTTTTGAATAACAATCACGTTCTCTTCCACAGCATGAAGCTCTGCTGAGGAGCAGGGAGCCCTTCCCATCCAGAATGCTCTTGCGGGGTTCAGTGGTGTCTGCCTCAAAATCCTTCTTTATAAACACAGTGCTGCACAACCGTCTCCTGCAGTACATAGTAAACATAATTGTTCTCACATTAAGAAGAAGAAAACAAACACAGGCTCAGATATGTTCCTCGGTTTTTGCAGCATGGAGAGAGACTAGGACCCACAGGCTGGTTGGTGCCCCCAGCTCTCCTCCTCTCTGGCTGGGGAAACCTGAATGAGCTGCTTTACCCCTGTGCCTCAGTTTCTCCCTCTGATGAACTTCATTATGATTGTTGGGCGGATAAAATGAGGTAGTCAAAAAATGCTTAGAATACTCTATGGTGCATGTAAGCTTTTGGTCTTATTGTGGCTGCTGCTGCTTTTTTAGAAGATGAGGTTAACAGGAAATGGGCCCTCCACCTACAATTTTAACATAAATTTAAGTATATTCACTCCTCAGAAAAAGTAGCTCTTTTTCTCCAGATCTTAGCTTTGACCTCTTTTTTTCTAGCCAGTGCTAGTATATATATTTTTTAATCAGAATTGAGCCCCTTATAAGAAAATCCAATTTAAGAAAGTCAACCCTTAGCCTTGCTTAAACCCCTGTGCCAGCTCCTGTCATCTATAAAAAAATTTCAAACTCCTTAGCAAGATATAAAAGGCTATTTGCAATGTAGCTCTCCAGGACTTCTCTCTCTTCATCACATTCCACACTTCTATGTACTTTATACAGCAGCAATCCTGAACTGGCCATGGAATGCCACTTTGCAAATGGCTTTGCAAATACAAATGTGGGGAATATTAGCCACCGCCCCACTTTTGCTTTCTGGGACAACTTTACCTGACTTCTCCAGTGCCCAGTCTTCTCTCACATTCATTCTCCCTCAGAACATGCCTCCATCTTCTATGACTTGCTCGAATTTGCTTACAATGCATTGTTTACAGGTTTGTCTCTTGGATTTGCCTATGAGTTCCTTGAGGGCATGGACCAGATCTTATTCATTTCTGTGTTCTAGTACTGAACAAACAGCACAGTCCCAGTGACTCAAAAAAAAAAAAAAAAAGTTTCATGGTTAAATTGAAATAGGGAGTATATGTTTATATTATTAAAGCAAACAGTACAGCATTTTTTGGTTGATTTTTTTCCCTTGACATTAATGAGTCCCGCCATTATATTTAAAATGTGTTGTAGAACAAGGTACATTTATATAAATGAAGTATGGCTAATAGTAGAACATAGTCTCTGAGAAAACTTGCAGAATCTCAACAGGATTGCAGCAGTATTTTGATGTGAGGATAAGTAAGAAGAGTTTTGTATGGTGTTCAGGTTGAAAGCCTGGTTAGAAGGGAAATCACAGAACCATTCAGAGGATTTGAGAGATCCAGCAGAGGAGGTAATACTATTGGGAATATTGTGAATTTGGGGGGGACCCATAATGCTTTCTAGAACCTCTAGGTAGATCTGGAACTTAGGAGAAAGGTCAGAGTTAGAGTTGAACCCTTCTAACAACCCTGATGTCAGGGAATAGATGTATCAAGGAAAGAAAGGTAGAACAAGAAGAAAACTAGGTGAAGAACCTTAGGTGACATCTACATTTAATAAATAAAGGGAAAGGGGCTGCTGAAGGAGAACAGTGATAGTAACAGAAGCTGGATGGATAGTGTAATCCCACGGGGTTAAGGAAGAGGGGTTGAGAAGCTGCGAATTGCTCCTGGAGAGGAGTGTAGGTTCATTTACTGCTTGACACATAGTTTAAAACAAATTGATCTGGGTCTCCATAGCTCTTTGGAGCTCATATTCCATGGTGATTATTTGTTTCCTTGTCTGTCTGTCCTAGACTGGGAGCTCCACCTGGCAGGCTTCCTCTTGTTTTTCTAACACTTAGCACACCTGGAACACAGTTAGGGCTCACCGATTGCTTGTTGAATGAATTAGTAAACAAACAAGGAAGGCAATGGGGGAAGACGAAGACCAGGGAAGGCCCATTGTGCTTGAGGAGGAGGTACAGCTCCTGACATGGAAGAATGGAGTGTCTCAATGATTTTTTTGCTCTTGAGAAAGGAAGTAATGGAGTCTGTGAAAAGGAGATTCAAAAGAAAGCACAGAAAGATTCAGAGTCCTCCACTATGGTGTGAAATTCATCATCTAAATTTTCATAGTTTTAAATCTCGTGATTTGTGAGGTATTACACTAAAATCATCTGGGAAGTCAAGAGTTCTGTAACATTCCAGCTGCCTGAACTCAACTGGCCACAAGATTAACGACATTGCTAGGCACATCCAGGGCCTTTCATTTCCCAAGCACTTTATAAACATTGAGTAATCTCACAATGCCCTTGTGAGATATTATCATGTTCATTTTCCATATGGTTAGCTGAGCCAAGGAGGTTAAATGGCTTGCTCAGAGGCCACACCGAAAGTCAATGACATAAAACATTCAGAACCAAGGGGTTCCTAGTCCCACACCTCACCATAGATTGCTAAACTGAATCTCACTCTTTGCACTCCTAAGAAGGCTGACTGACAGGCCAGTGCTGTAATAGATGGTACTTCACAGCTGGGATAGGTAAGGATTAGCATGCTGTCTCTCACAGGTCAGGGCTGGTCCCCGGAAAGAGAGAAAACAATGTTCTGTAGGACCATGTGATGTAAGAAGTGCCTGGATTTCACCAGATATAGATGAGATCTCCTCTAGGGATTTCAAAGTCCTTTACCAAGGCAGGAATAGGGATGGAGGAGGAGAAAGTCAAACATAGGGAATTTCTGTTGATGAACATTTATAACCTGAACATTGACACTTTCTTTGCTTTTTAGTTGCATCATCTCTTATTATAAGGATAACAAAGGATAATGAGGCTTTGAAGTTCTGATAATAATCAATTTACAAAGCACTTAATCACAAGATTTTTAAAATCATTTGTGAATTAGGATGCCTATTATTATTATCCCAATTTAACACTGAAGCTATCAGTAACAGGAGGATTAAATGCTAAGGCATTTAATTCAAGAGCTAAAGTTAGGAAGTAGTGCCTTTGGTCTATAATTTAGACCTCTTTGGCATTCAGTTTTGATTTTAATTGTCTTTATTTGTTCTAATTATACATGAAAACAGAATGCATTTTGACACATCATACATAAATGGAGTACAATTTCTTATTTTTCTGGTTGTACATGATGTAAATCGCACCGGTCATGTAATCATCACATAGGGTAATAATGTCCAATTCATTCTACTATCCTTCTTACCTTCATACCTCCTCCTCTCTCCTTATTCCCCTCTGTCTAATCCAAAGTATCTTTATTCATCCCTACCTAGCCCCCACCTCCTCATTGTGAATTAGCATCCACATATCAAAGAAAACATTTGATCTTTGGTTCTTTGGGATTGACATTTCAATTAGCATGATATTCTCCAGTTCCATCCATTTACCAGCAATTGCCATACTTTTCTTCTTCTTTTTTTTTTGAATTTTTTTTAGTTGCTGATGGATCTTTATTTTATTCATTTATTATTTATTATGTATATGTGGTGCTGAGGATCGAACCCAGTGCCTCACGCATGCTAGGCAAGCGCTCTGCCCCTGAGCTATAGCCCCAGCCCCTTTTATTCTTCTTTAATGTTGAGTAATATTCCATTATATATATATACATATATACCATAATTTCTTCATCCATTCATCTGTTGAAGGGTACTTAGATTGGTTCCATAGATTCCTCATTGTAAATTGAGTTGCTGTAAACATTTATGTGGCTGCGTCACTGTAGTATGATGATTTTAAGTCGTTTGAGTATAAACTAAGGAGTGGGATAACTGGGTCATTTAGTTGTCTTTTATACTTTCCATATTTCTCAACTTGATGCTTTTTTGATCTAAAAGCTACCAAAATACTGTCATAGAATCAACTTTTATGTGCATGGCCTTTAAGATAACCACAAGCTTCTGATGAATTGGTAAGGTGAAGTTTGACAGTCCTTACAATTGAGCAGCTAAGTTGGAATGTATGTATTTTATTTGCAATTATGTATTTATAGACAAGGCTTAAAATTTCTTCTTTTAACTTTAAATTTCTACAAATGAAGCTAGAGGTATGGAGTGAATGCTGTCGGTCCCTTGCATGGATCTCCCTGTGTTTCCTATATGGAAGTTCTAACACCCAGTGACTTCGGTGGCAAGCACCTGTGACATTTTGCTCCGCCTGTGCAGGGGCAGGTTAGAAGCCAGGGGGAGCTAGTTCCTTGAGAGTAAACTTAACCAAGGACTATGGGAGCTCAGTTTTCCTACCTCTCGATGGGTTCAAGGCAGCGTCCCAAAAGTCCTTAGCAAGACAGCATCTCTGTTACCTGCAGTAGTAACTTGTCTGGTAATATACAACCTGTATTAACTTACTTTCTCTCCCCATTTCACTTTCCCCTGCTCTCCTAATAGAGCTTCCTGAGATTTTCATCCAATAAACCACTTGCTCCCAAATCCCTGTACAGGGTCTGCTGCTAGGTCAGTCCCAGCTAAGGCCATTAAAAGGTTTATAAGGATAACAAAGGATAATGAGGCTTTGAAGTTCTGATAATAATCAATTTACAAAGCATTTAAACACGAGATTCTTATAATCATTTGTGAGTTAGGATCCCTATTATTATTATCCCAATTTAACATTGAAGCTATCAGTAACTCAGTAGGATTAAATGTTAAGGCATTTAATTCAAGAACCAAAGTTAGGGAGTAGTGCCTTTGGCCTATAATTTAGACCTCTGTCTCCAAGACTCCATCTGTTTCTACTTCTTCACTGTGTGCTGCTGGTCAAGAAGAGTTATACAATGATGACTTTTGCATCTCTCTCTCTCTTTTGGAACTGGGGATCAAACCCTGGGCTTTGTAAATGCAAGGCAAATGCTTTGCCACTGAGCTACATCCAGTCCTACAATGATGACTTCTAATGTTTCTGCAAAATGTAGACACCATTAGTATAGCTGAATAGCTATTTAACCTTTGCCTACATGTTAAATTTTATTGAAATACATCAACTACATATACATTCTAACTTCGGTTAACCACCATGGTATTTTAAGGTAAACTAAACATTTAGACCTAAATTATATTTTGATTCTTTTTAGAGAACTGTTAAACATCATCAAAATCAGTTGTCCTTAAATATTTTTATGAATTATTTGTTATAGTTTGTCTTATTTCAAATAATATTTCCATGGATTTAGAAGAGACCTTAAAATATAGAGATGCTGAAATTGTACACACAGCATCTCTGACAGTCATTCAGCTCTGCTGTCATATTTCTTACAATGGGGAGATGACTCTTACACAAGGGAGCTCGTTTCATTGTTGAAAAGTTGTGCTTGTTGAAAATGTCTTCCTTTCATTGATCACAATGGATTTCTGGTACCTTCCCTCCCATTAGTCTGGTTGAGACCTCTGGAAACAAACAGAACAAGTTTAATCATGTGTCTAGGCATAGGACTCTTTCTTTACATCCATCATTTCCTATGTTAGTTTCTGTCTGTGTGGGACCTTGCTCTGAGTAGTTGTGGCTATGCTGGGACCTCTAATGCAGAATTAGTTTTTTACTCTTCTGCTGCGGTATTCTTATAGGTGGTGCTTTCATTCCAAAGATGGACCCATTTTCATGGCACCTTTTAGTACTTTGGCTCATATACTTATTATCATTTATCACTTACTACTATTTATCATTTCTCTTTAGGTCTCTTGAAAGCATGTTGACCCTTGACTGTGAGTCTCCACCTACTTTTTCTTAGTTTCTGCTCATTTGCTTTCCTCTTTCAGTTTTAAAATTATTTATCAAGCCCACAATTTGTGATATTCTTTGTCTTTGAAGCACATCTTCTTGGGTCTTATTTCTCCTTGCAGTCAATTTTGGGGGATTGGTTTGCTAGAAGGAAGTGTAAATCACTCTTCTCCATATTTCTTCCCTAGATATCCTACTTGAAGACAAGCCTTGGCTGTGTCCCCCAACCTTTTCCCCTTCTCCATAATCTCTTTCTTTGGCAACTCCAGAATACAAAGAACATAGATTTTGGATTCTAGCTAACATAGGTTTTAACTTGGCCTTCACCACTGTATCATCCTCCTTAGGTTGCTGTAAAAAATTATCATAAACTGGGTGGCATCAAACAACAGAAATTTGTCCTTTCAGTTTTGAAGGTCAGAAGTTCGAGATCGAGTTTGAGATCAGCAGGCTGCACTCTCCCCTGGGGCTCCAGGAGACAATCTATTTCTTGCTTCTTCCATCTTCTGGGGCTACTGGTGTTCCTTGGCTGTGTCTGTATCTTTCACTGTTCTGTCTTTACATTACCTTCTCTTCTCTGTGTGTGTTTTCCAAGTTCTTGATTCCTTTCTCTCATGTGGAAAATTGTGATGGCCTTGGGGTCCATTCTGATCAACTAGGATTATATCCTTATCTCAAAATACTAACTAGGCCAGATGTGGTGGCGCATGCCTGTAATCCCAGCACTTTGAGAGGCTGAGACAGGAGAATTGCGAGTTCAAAGCCAGCCTCAGCAACAGCGAGGCACTAAGCAACCCTGTCTCTAAATAAACTACAAAATAGGGCTGGGGATGTGGCTCAGTGGTAGAGAACCCCTGAATTCAATCCCCAGTACCAAAAACAAACAAACAAATGAACAAAAACCAAAAAAACCTAACTAATCACATCTGCAAAGATCTTTTTTTGAAATAAAGTAATATTCATAGGTTCATGGAATTAGAACTTGATACTCCTGATGGCCACCACTCTGCCCATTTTAACTTCTTATTACTTTTAAGCAAGTATATGAGCCTCAATTTTTTTCACTTATAAATTGGAGCCAACGATTATTATAAGATAGTATTGTTTTGAAGTTTAAATTATATATACACATATATAAACACATTTTTTAAAGCATCCAAGTTCATAAGACCCTTAGTTTTAGTGTGTGATTATGACAATGTACGACTAAGGTACAGTAGATGATAAGGTCATTGGAAGAGGAGAGGTAAAAAGACTGAGAAGCTGGAGTATTGGAGAAATTCTGTATGCAGATAGTGAACCCTCCCAAAATTCTGAAACAGAAGTTCTGGAGAAAATGACAGTGAAGCTGGGCAGCTATAATTTCAGCTACTCAAAAGTCTGAGACAGAAGGGTTAAAAAAGAGTTGAGGTTCCTGCCAGACGCCCGGAGGAGGTGGAGGAGATCCACCCCAGCCCAACTCTGGTGGAGGAGACCCTATATACACATTTTGAAGTTTAAATATATACAATTGTTTTGAAGTTAAATTATGGATATATATTAAGTGCTCAATAAATTTTAGTTACCTATTCTGCCTTTTAAACACAAGTTTTAGGTATGTTATTCAGGAGAGGGCTCTTAATCTTTCTTAATTTTAGCATTCTGAATTTTTAGAATTAGGGATTAAAACACATGTAACATCTTTTAGATTAAATGAGATAATATATGTGGAAGTGCTTTGTCAGTCATTGCTTGCTGTAAAATAAGTTGCTACTGTCTCAACAGTAATACTAGTTTATGTTAAAGTATGGCCAAGGATAAGTCCCAGATATTTCAGTGAACTGCAGTCTAGTTAATTCTCTTTTAATCTATATTTGTTTCTTTGATTTTTTAAAAAATCAAATATAAGATTTTATATCCTGCTAAATTTTATTTTGTTGAGTTTAGCGCAGCATCTCGCCTGTCAAGGTTATGTTAAATTTGTATTTGAGAGTTATTATGTTATCCTTTAAAGCTTTGGGGATACTCTGCCGGATGTGGTGGCACATGCCTATAATCCCAGTGGCTAGGGAGACTGAGACAGGAGGATGGCGAGTTCAAAGCCAGCCTCAGCAACGGGAGGCACTAAGCAACTCAGTGAGACCCTGTCTCTACATAAAACACGAAATAGGGCTGAGGATGTGGCTCAGTGGTCAAGTGCCCCTGAGTTCAATCCCTGGTACCAAAAAAAAAAAAGCTTTGGATATTCTGGTTGGTACATGTTACACTACCGTTCCCAGAACAGTCAAGGAAGAGTCAGAGCTCTCAGCTCTCGTCATCACTACGCTCACTTCACCTCCTTTTTGCCTCCTCACTTTCCTTAACTTCAGAAAGTCACAGAAAATCCCATTTCATTTTATTTATAATTGAATATATACTTTAGAGAACTAACTGCCCCCATTTACAAGAATTTTCTGAGTTGAAGGCTCAATATGAAGTGCTTGAGATAAAAATAAATAAATAAAACAATAAAAAGGTATATGCTTATTCAGGGACAAATCAATCAGAAAATTGTCTTTCTTTTTACAAATGGAAGATTAAAAAGGTATTTGTCAATGTCAAATTGGATTTCATCATGTATTGCATATATCATGGGTCTGTAATATTTCAAAATTTCTATTTGTTATGACACTTGATTTAAATGATATTTGGGTACTTTCATTCCCTTTCAATACTGTCCTTCTAATGATCACATCTATACACAAGATACACACTCACATGCAACACATACAGGTAGATGCATGTGCAGAACTTATTTAATGCCACATCTTCAGCAAGAGTGAATTTATAACTCAGGAGTGAAGAGTCTAAACTCCCATCACAGCTCATCACATTTATATGGCAACAGAAACTACAGTGTGTCAAACTAACCTGAAGGTCTGGAAGCATTACAGTTTATTAGGCAAAGCTTTTATGATATCCTCATTTACAGAGATGTTTCCATCAGAGCAATATCAAAATATCCTCTGAACCAAGAAAATGGGAATAGCTATGAGCTTGTCAATCTTTGTTCTTTCAACTGTAGCATTTCACGATTTTGTTATCTACTGCAGAACCTTAGCAAGGCTCAAGTCTGATGAATATCTTTCAACTCCGATTAAGATCAAACTCAGCACTCTGTACCTTGTCAACTGTTATATTCATGAGGAGCAATAGATCACTTTTGAAACCTTTGAGAATAAATAAGATGGTGGCTACATAAAGGTTATTGTGCAGCAGTTGAATATTTAATGGAATCTGCCGGCAGTTTAAAATAATGTGACATTATAATATGTTCAACTTTTTTTCTTCCCAGAAATGTAGACCAAGACTGAGGATACAGTTGCAGAGTTGTAATTACTGCACTTGAAATTCATATGTATGCATATGAAAGGAAAGAGATTTTCTCCCCCTGAAGAAAACCATTTTTGCCAATCACTCTGTATCAGACTGAAGCAAGAAGGGTTATTGCTTCCCCAAACTTAATGTCATACCCCATCCCATCAAATAGCACATCCATTCAAATTAAGTTTTAAAGACAAAACTCCAATCAGCAATCCAGGCAAGGTATTATTTCAATCAAAAGACTTTCTGAAGTGTGGCTGATTAAAAAAATAAGTTCAGAAATATAAAGCAGGGTAGTGAGGAAAAAAACACAATCCTGTAGAAGACATAGCATTGATATTTTGACTCAATTCATCCACAGCATCTTAATTTTATCTTCTTTATTTGAAATTTCATAATTAAAACAGTATGAAAACCCATCCAAGTCATAGAAAATAGAAAAACTGCACATTTTTGTTTTAAAAAATGTATAATTGCCAAGGTAATATAGTTTATTTTATAGAATATAGAGAATTCAAAAATGAACAGCAAAGAAAATAAGTGTCAGACATAACAAAGATAACTCCTATGAGCCTGCTATAGTGTTTCCTTTTAATCTTCTTATGTATATATTGCATATATGTTAAAAATGACATCATATTGTACTTAGAGTTTTGAAACCTTGTTTTTCCCAGTCAACAGTATATTGTGAGCACTTCTCTATACTAATAAATGTTCTATGCATGATTTGTAATGTCCACATTAATTTTCCAACCTCTGGGTATAATATAATTTATTTAACTATTTTTCTTCTGCTAGCTATTCAGGTGGTATTTAGTTGTTACAATTTCTTCATATCATAAACAATGCTTCAGTGAGAAAGGTGTTACATAAATTTTGATGCATATTACTTCTTTGGGCAAGTTTCTAGAAGTGAAAATTTTTGAATAAAGGTTATGCATGACTTTAATGCTTTTGAAACATATTGTCAAATTGCCTTCCTGGCATGTTTCCTGGCATGCTATCTGGGAATTGTTATTTTAAAACATCTTTACTGATTCTCACTTTTTAATTTATGATGATCGTGATTAATGCACTAAAAGGGTCTCTTTTTAAAAAAATTCATTCATTTCTAATACGCATTACCATGGATAATCAAATGTAAAATATGGTAGATTCTTGGTTTATCCACTAAAACAGTGGTTAACAAACTTTCATCTGAAAAGGGCCAGATAGTAAATATTTTATGTTTTCAGGATACAGGGTTCCTTTTGCAACTGTCCACCTTTCTCACTGGTGTGCAAGAACAGTCATAGACAATACAGAAATAAATGATCATGGCTGTGGTCCCAGAAAACTTTATTTATCAAAAGAAGCAGAGGGTGGGATTTAGTCCATGAGCCACAGTTTGCTGGCCCAGCTCTAGACATGATGAACACTCATTATGTGTTAGCCACTGTCCTAGATACTAGAACACAGAATCTAGTGATGGAGATAACCTGGTAAGCAGAAACAATAAGCAAGTGTGACAACTATTATGACAAACAGATACCCAGGTACTGAGAATATCAGACAATAGGACAGAACTGAGTCTTGAAGGCCAGGGAAGGATTGTTGAGTGAAAACAGGAAGGTTAATAATGTGGGGGCAGAACTAGCATGCAGGGCACCCAAGGGAAAGAAAATAGCATATGCAAGGCCTAGAATAAGAACACATTCCAGAAAATGTGTGTAGTTTATGATAGTAATAGAGAGCTTAGACAGTGTATTAGGGTTCTTCAGAGAAGCCTCATATCCACAGATATCTGCAAGGCATAGCTTCTAGCCCTGCTCATCCTGAGTGGCTGAGCAGTGACCCCAGAGACCCTGCACAGACTTAGAGCCTGTTATGCAGCCTTGCCCAACTATAAATTCCAAATAGCAGTGCCATACATTCAGAGAAGACAGACTACAGCCCTGCTGATAGGGGACAGTCACAGAACCCAGCCAGTAGCTCCACTTGACCAGAGTCCAGTCAGTGGTCTCACTGTCCTATGGAGCACAACAAGCAATACTACTCAATTTCAAAGCACAGGCAGCAGCCCAGCCTGGATAGAGAACCCAATAGAAAGGTCTGCCGGTTTGGTGCTACCACAACCTGTCCCACCCAGAATTCTAGGCTAGAGTAAATAGTGAAGGTCCACCAAAGAACATCTGCAATGGCCAGAAAAGGTGGGTATTTCCTCATATGTGTCGACATTAAACATGAGGATAAAAGGATTATGTAGAATGGAGGAACTATGACACCACCTAAAGAAACTATTCAAGTCATCAAAACTATTAAAAATGATTTCATGGTGGTAAACTATTAAAACAACTATTAAAGCTCCAATAATGGATCTTGAAGAAATAAAGACATATGAAATAACTGGCAAAACATTCAGACTAATCCTCTTGAAGAAGTTCAAGGAACTATAAGACAATATGCATAGAATGTCAGATAAAGTAGGAATACTAGTCACAGGCAAAACGAGAAGTTTGGCAAATAAATAGAAAAAGTATTTTTAAAAAATAGAAATCCTAGAGATAAAGAATACAATAACTCAACTGTGTATTCAACAGAAAGCTTCAACAGTGAACTTGATCAATCACACTTAATCAGTGAGATTGAAGACAAAATAAAAATTAATGAAAAAGAAGGGCCCTATGGGAACTCTGAGATAGCATCAAGAGAACTAACCTTTGCATAATAGGACTTCAAAAAGGATAAGATAGAGGGAAAGACCCAGAAAGCATATTTAAGTAAATAATGGCTGAAATTTTTCCAAATGTGGAGAAAGATGGTAACACTCAGGTTAGAAAGTTCAGAGGTATCTAATTTTAGGGGGAAAACCCAAAGAAAATTTTTCCCAACACAACATAAACAAACTATTAAAAATCAAAGGCCAAGAAAGAATTCTGAAATCAGCTAGATAAGAAAGTACCATATTCAAGGAAGTCCTAACACAGTTATCATTACTATTCTCAACAGAAACCCTGCAGGCTAGGAGAGAATGAGACTTTGTATAGTCATGTGCTGCGTAGCACCATTTTGGTCAATGATAGACCATATGTAGGAAGAGAATCTCATAAAGTTATTTTGCCTAATGACATTGTAGCCATCTTAGTTTATGTAAGGACACTCTATGATGTTTGCGCAATGACAAAGTCACCTAAAGATACATTTCTCAGAAGGTATCCCTGTTTTTGTGACACATGACTGTATTCAAAGTTCTGAAGGAAAAAAAGAAACATACTATGGAACAAGAGAGAAAAATAAAGACTTTCCCAAACCAAAACCAAGGGAGTTCCACACTACCAGGCCTGCTTTACAGGAATTACTAAAGAGCGTTCTTCAAGTTAAAAGAAAAGGCTGTTAATTAATAATGTAAACCATATGAAAGAAAAAAGAAGCCCCTCAAATGATTTAAGTAATTCATAGTCATATTAAGAATATTCAAATATTACAAGGATAGAGTAAAGCAGTGCTACCTCCACTGGGGGGGAAAAAACTGAAGAAAACACAAATAAAGGGCAATATCCTGTGTTGATGGATTGGAAAAATTAATATTGCTAAAATGTCTATATTATGCAAAACAATCTGCGGAGTCAATGCAATTCCTATCCAAATTTCACTTTTTTCCACAAAAAAGAAAATTTCACTTTTTCTACAAAAAAAATAAAATAATGATCCTTAAACTCATGTAAAACATAAAGACCCTGAATAACCAAAACAATCTCAAGAAAAAGAACAAAATTAGAGTCACCACACTCTCTGATTTAATATATATATATATATATATATATATATATATATAAGTTTTGAGATCTATTGTACAACAGGGTACTATAATCAATAACAAAGTATAGCATATTTTAAAAAGACTAAAGTAAATTTAAAAATGTTGCAGCACAGAAAGTGTGGTGATAGATTAGCTTGATTTAATTATTCCACATTGTTTACCTGGATCAAATATTGCCTTGTACCCATAAATGTATATAATTATCATTTGTCAACTTAATATTAATAAAAATTCTTCAACAATTAGTTAATATTAATAAAATTCTGTACTATGATCATGTAAGAGATTAACATTAAGGCAAGCTGATGAATGGTCTGTGGAACCTCTCTACTGATTTTGTAATTTCTCTGTAAGTCTAAACTTATTTCAAAATTGAAAGCTAAACATATCCTTTTGGCCGCAGCATGAAGGATAAAGTAAGAAGAAGGCCGGAGGAGGATACTGTGGCAGTCCAGGGTGAGGGGGGTCTGAAGTCAGCCAGTGCAGTGGGCCTAGGAAGAGGGTGGATGAGAGGAATTGAGAAAAAGCAGCTGAAGATGGACAAAGTGATAATTCTCCTCCTTTAGTAGGAGAAGGAAGGCCAGTTGTTAACAAGATTTGGAATTAAGACCAAATGTTTGCAGATGTTTGCAGAAATTAAGTGACTTTCCTTTGGCTGAATAAGATTTTCAAGTGAACTGTAATTCAGTCTCTAACTCTCCATCACGAAGCAATGCACAGCACTTCTGCTGCATTCAGGACCAAAGCAGGTGGCCAGGACTGTCAATGTCAGCATTGTGGATTTGTGTATGAGGTAGAAAGAATATAAGAGGAGTTCCTAGATTCTGCAGGAACTCACTAATAGTCAGGCATGCATCCTTTCATGCTACTCCGGGTGCTGCTTTGAAAATGGTTGAATTTAGATAGTAGCCTCAAGAAAGATTCATGAAGTGAGCATTGTGTTTGACTCCTGTATCAGGGTGCTAGTTCTCAGTGATTCCCAGCCTTGGGTAAAATCCTTTAATAGTTTTCCCCTTTATCACTCAATCAGCTGCAGTAACCCCAAAGATATCAACTAAATTACACAGAGGGTTATTCTTCCTCAAGGAAGACATCTGAAAATATACCTTATCAAGCCATTTCTTGGAGATTTCTTTCTTCTTTAATTGACCACATGATAGTAATATAATTGGCTGGATGTGAAATATTTAGATGTGTTGTTCCATTGGATATGCCAAACCAGCTTATTTTACAGGCTGAATTGACTGAATTAATCAAGTATGTTCCTGTCATCCAATTATTTTGCCATCAACCACTCTGAAAGTGTGAACTTTCCCAATAACACTAATTCCCTTGAAAAGTTTGTGGAAGCTTGTCTTTTAAAGGGTGCCTCAGAGCAGATAAGAATCCAAATGTGTATTAAAGATGTAAATTTTGTATTTCACTTATATGATTAAATACATTTTTTGAATAATTAAAAAATTATAGGAAATCTACTTTGGAAGCTATTAATATTGTTCCCCAAATCTTAAGCTTGGTAATGACAGTAAGGGGAAACAAAGCCAATTAAGAATGCTTTCTAGGGGCTGATATAGCTCAGTGGTAGATTGCATGTGTACCATGTGCAAAGCCCTGGGCTTGATCCTTGGCACTGTGGAGAAAAAAAGAGCTTTCTGTATGCATATGATTGTAGGTACTAAGAAGAAAGCTAAAAAGAGACGAAAGAAAGAAAAAAAATCAAATCAAAAGAAAGCATAGTCCTGACCCTTAAGGATTTATAAGCAGTGAGATGAAAGCATAGGTGTATCTATCCTGTCCATAGGAAAAGAAAAATAGAACTTTGGTTTCAAAGTTAAGGAAAACCAAATTGAACATTTTGCAAATGTGCACTTAAATGCTAAATAAGAACATATTTATAAACATCCTAATAATAATAATAATCTGAAGTACAAAGAAGATGATAAAATGTAATCACTAAATGTCAGTCAGATGAAACTCAAGACTTCAGGAAAGCTGTCGCCACCCAATGGATGTAAATTGGATCTCTCAGGTTTATTCCCAAAAAAGCCTGACCTCAGTGATGACTTTGATTCACTACTCAGTCAATAGAGAACAGAAGCAATGGAAGTTAACCCGCTGGATGATATAGTTGGTTATATTTTAAAACCAGACTCCTGACTCCTGAATTATGGACTAATGAGTAACAATTCCTAGACAGTCAGTCTGATAGTTGCAGTATTGAAACCTAGGTTGTCTTTTGGCTAAACTTTAAAATGAAACATGTCTGGAAAACTAACATAAGCTGGCCCCACACGGACCTGGGAAAATGTTTTCCTATCTTTTCTCTTCATTTTTGGTCCATAAAAAAGAGCTGTCACTTGCTTCTTGGCAGAAAAAAAAGAATATTTTTCTGACAGGGCATTACAAACGACTATTTTCTATTAAGCAGTAGGATTTAAAATTAGAAGACAAAGGGTACTTTTGACTACTTAACTTAGGGCTTTGGAAGGAAAACATTCCAAAGAACCCACAGTGAGTCAGCAAAGACTCTGAAAAGATTGTGTATATTTTCTAAAGCATATTTTTAAAAAATCACGTACAGGGGAAAAAAGTGTAGAACATGTACCCACAAGAGCTAAATTTAAAAAATGTGCGTAGCAGTGAACACATGCATAGCATATGGATGCAGCTGACGGGAGAGCTCCTGGCCTCCATTCAAGACACCACACACAGCAGATGCACCGTCATAAATTTGAGCGACATAAGCCACATCCTCACTGGTCAGTTTCCAGTCACTTGTCTTTGAGTCCAGTATGGTTGGTGCATGCTGGAATTCAAGGTTTTCTTTTGATTAGAGGGAAGATAAATGTCTATACTAAAAAGCCAAAGTGCACATACCCCAGACAAACGGCATTCATTCATTCCTTAGCTCTTTTGCTGCGTTGGCCGCCATGTTTCTGGCAACTTTTCATTCCAGCTCCCCACCAATTCCAGTAGAGTTTGCTCAGTGCCTGTCATTTGATTCCAAGAGTGTAGCAAAGATGGACAGCCAGACTTGGTAGGATTACCACATTTTCTAGGATTAAATAATGTTTCTCAAAAAGATTTAAAGGCTCTGAATATCACATCAGAGTAACCCTTTTTGTCCTTTTAAGGCAAAAAAAAAAAAAAAAGAGTAAAAGAAAGGAAAGAAAATGTATTGTGTTTGTTTATTTGTGCATGCTGTTCTTGGGTATTCACTTAAAATCATGACATATGGGTGCGAACACTTCTAATGTATTTGTAAAATATATAAATATTTTACCATTCAATATTGTACAATTCAAATCAGATATAATCACCTCTATATAGACCTAATGATGCACTAGTTTATTAAAGTTCTCTGTTGACTGATTCAATAGCTGGAGGCTTTTATGATAACAGGTGCAGTATTCAGCCAGACCAACAACTGGCAAATGTACCATCTCAACAAATCAAATAGATGGTCATCTTGGGTGCTCAATGGATGGCTACAGCAGATGTTGGAAAGGAGGAGCCTGCTTTGCAAAATCCTTTTGACAAATAATTTGATAACTTTGGCAGAATTGAATCTGCTAATTTGATTCTTCGATTTCTAGGTGGTGGAACAGTACCAGATGCCTCACAAAATATTAGCATCCATGTTTAATGGCTCCTCACCACATCCTGTTCACTCCTCTTTGGGGAACTTTATATTAAATTAGATGCAGCTGCTGAGTGAAAGATTCTTTTATGTTCTTATTTAGTATGAAAACAATAGCAAAAATAAACATTCAATTTCTTAACTTTTAGAGAGATTCTTCCTTTGGTTTTTAGGGATTTTTTTTTTTATGGAGGAGATGGTTTGGTCAGAATGCTGCCTGATCACCTGAGGAACAGAGACCAAAGTCCCCTGGAGATGCATTTATTCCTCTAACCCCCCAGCACAAGCCAAAAATTATACGTAAGTATGCTATTTTTTCTAATTCTGGCAAGTTTGAATCATATAATTAGTTTATCTAATGAATTTTGTGAACTGAACATTGATCCTTTTTAAATTTTCATTGCTCAACTAATTTAATTCTCATTTGTTGGTTATGAAGTTTCTAAAGAAAAGAGTAAGTACTTTGATAAAATGAGTATTTCATCTCTGGCCTCTCACATGCTTTTAGCTGCCAACAAACCATGTCAGACTAATAGTGTTGATATAATCTTTGTTTAAAACCCATAAAGGAATGAATTTCCACAGAGAGCTTTGTGAGCGTACCTGGCAATGTGGTGTTGTCTCAGTTATTTTCAGCTGATAATTAAAGAAACTTCCTTCCTTCCTTCTTGCTTGTCTTCCTCCTTCTCTTCTCTGAGTTTTCTTTTATCATGACCTCCTAAGTTGTAAAAAAAATTGTTGCTTTTCAGGCCCCACAGTGGAATCGTGTGAAAGAGGAGTGTACTCTATGTCCTTAAAGCTTGTGTTCATGTGGCCCAGATTCTGGGATGACTTATTTTGGAGTTTGTTTTCCTGAGTTACATTTACCTGTTGGTGCAAAGTTCTCCAAAGGGCAAACCAGGAAGTGGAAGTCTGGAAAAGCTTTTTGTTTGGGACCTGTTAAGTCTTTGCAGCCATTAATACTTTATTGACTACGAGTGGAATAAGAAATGTCAGTGTTGGCTGATTCTAGCAAAAAAGTTTCTTTTCCCTTCAGAAGGGTCTCAGTGGAGCTGCCATTTCCTGCTGTCTCTGAGAGTCAAGACAGAGTGACACATTGTCCTTTAGTTAACTCCATGGAAATGAGGCAAGGGAATCTGACCATGCCTAAACCCTTGGATCCAGCAAAGGAACACAGGGCAATCAAGGAAATATTCTGCTGGCTCCAGGAGGACAGACTGTTGCTGGGTTTGCAAGGCATGTTAGGCACGCAGAAAGAAGTCCCTAGGAATGTAGAGATGACAAAAACGCCTGTCATTCATTTATTCAGGTCTTTTGTTATGCTAGAATTGAAGAACTTCCTATAAGAAGGCTGCCCTAAGGATAACTCTGGCTTGCTTTCAGCACCAGGAAAAAATAAACAGAAAAACAGACCCACCAGCCAGTGGATGAATGACCCACTACGACTTCTAGGAGAGGTCTAGCACAACTTGACTATTCCAGCTGTCTTCCTAATTCCGTGTGGGTGTTGTGTGCTGCATGCACACACATAGCCCTTATCAACCTCTATATTGCAATTCTTCTGAATTCTTCTGCTAAATTTCTTGTATAAGACTTAGAGAGAAGAGAAGCAACAAAATAAGGCTCTCTTAATTCTTAAATTACAGTTTAAATGACACTATTAAAAACAAGCGAGTGTATTTAGTGTAAAATCAGCAATGTTTTTTCATTTATAAGGTATCCTTATAAATTCACTTTTATAGTGCTTTTATAGCATATTTTACATGTCAATCTTGCAGACAGATTTTAAAAATTCATAGACTGCCTGAAACATTTTTGTTAGTCTTCTCACATTTGCTGATAATTTTAATATGTGTGCCAGTGTAGACCTGACCCTGAAGATATATAATGTGGTTCTAGTTTTAAGTTTCCAGAAATTGTCTTGCTCATAGTCCAATTTCTGTTAAGCACCAATTTAATTTCTTTCAGGTCTTAGGCCTGCAGCTTCATGCTAATTTGTCAGGCTGCTGGTGTCATATTGATTAAGCAGTTATGTTCTTAAGGACTTTTCAACTAATAGCAACTTTATATTTATCAGTTAGCTGGGCAGGGTGCGGATACTCAGCATGTGTCCCAAGTTTCAGCTTAGCACTTCATTTTGCAAACTCTTCTACACTGCTATTTTTGTAAATTATTTCTCACAACAGTCCTGTGAGATAGGCTAACGATGTTGTCCGGAAACTGTCTAGGTTTTAGAAAGGGTACATGATGTGTCCTGAGACAGCCGCAGAGCCAAGATTAGAATTCACAGTTCCTAGGGCTTGGGCAGCCATGTCTTGTTACCCATCTGATGTGTCCGCCCCCTGCTTTTAATTATATTAAGTTTCAGGCCATTTCAGAGTAACAGATTAAGATAAAATAACACAGTTTAAGTAGAAATGGACTCTGTCTGTACAGGCTGAATGCTGGTCATTCAGCACCTTGAATGGGGCCTTGTGTGGGCCTGGAGACTCTTTCCTTTGGAGTGCCCTAGAAAAAATGGAGATGCTGTTGGTGTCAGGCTATTTGAACTGGAAGAATATTTATTTCAATTCCTTGTTTTGCAGATAAGAAAAGCTAGGTCCAGAGAGATTAAGAGATTTGCCCAGGGCTTCAGTACAATATTGGACCAGTATTAAGGGAAAAAACAGGGCCCCCCAACCATGGCTTCAGTACTCTGCTCTCTGAACCACACCGTGTCTCAAACTGGTTCCAAAGTCACTTTCCATAGAGTTAGAAAGTGAGTGGAGGTATTAGTCAATGTCCACACAGCATGAGTTTGGTGTATTTCCTGGTTTAAATGAAGCCTAGAGGCTGACATATGTTATAGGTAGAAGATGAAATTACAATAAAAGAACTAATTAATAGGTATGGGGGCCAAAAATAATGTAGTCTGAGAAAAGGAAAGTTTTTCCCCTACCTTCCTCAACAGATGCCTTCCTGACGCTAATAGCAGAAAGGGAGGAGCAGAAAAGATGGAGGATATCACCACACTGAGATGATGATTTTCAGCCAGAACACAGGACCCTTAACCCAAGGGTTCAACTCCCTGACTATCTCATTGATTGATTAAAACGAGCCTCAAATACCTAAGGACCTGGGAGAACCGGGAGAACTGGGAGAACTGGCAGGCTTTTTCACTAGACCACCTCCCTAAAAATAACCTATAAAGACCCAGTCCCTTGCTTTCTCATTTTCTATTGGGAAAGTGGGTCCAGCACCTCCGCAAAATGTAATTCTGCTCCTGAATAAAGTCTAAAATGACTTGCATAGTTTGCTGCTGCCGGTGATCTTCTGCGCTTACACTAATGACTAATGTTTTCTTCACCAAGTAATGCTGTAGAACTAGAACTGTCTACAGACCTAGAATGAAGTGAGAACTTCAAATTGTTACTGCAAGCCAGACATGGTGGCACATGTTAGTAATTCCAGTGACTTAGAAGCCTGAGGTGAGAAGATTGCAAGTTTGAGGTCAACCTGAGCAATGTAGTGAGACACTGTCTCAAAATAAAAATAAATAAAGAAAAATTTAAAGTAGAGCTCAGTGTAGCTCAGTGATTGAGTGCTCCTAGGTTCAATTCCCAGTACTGAAAAAGAAAAGGACTGTTACTGCAGATAGTGAAACTAAACTAACCAGGCTTCAAGTAGATCTTTGAAGTCTGAATGTCAAGGATAATATTTTTTTTAATTTGAGTAAGTTTTGTTTGTTCTGGATTAATGTTAATATGTAAACATTTTGACCCATTTGAGAAGGCCCAAGTTTAAAAAAAAAAGTCAATACAATATACACTTTTGAAGGTTTCCTCTGAGGATCAAGGTTTTTCACATTTTAATCATTCATATAATCGCCACCATTTTTACCATAGCTGTTTGTTTCTATTGAATTGATTTTTGGTATAAATAAATCTATGAAAAAAGTTCATAAAACTATGAAAAATGGAAAACCAGTATCGTTTCCCATAAGTTAAATTCATAATTCTAAAAATCTTTAATTATAAAATAAATGCATAAACATGTAAATAATATTTTACAATTTAAAAGTTTATGTGTAGTTTTGTAAGAGTCATTTCATTTAATGTGTATTCTGTGCCTTAGGAAATATTGATCCAAGCCAAAAAATTATCAATATTTTTTAGAAGTTGGGGAAGAAAAGACTTAGGAATTATTTATACTTGCAAAAATTATTGAGAACTCTGGAGAGATTTATGAAGTTATATCTATAAATACTTTCTATAATAGAAGAATTGTTTAAAGTATATATTAATTCACTTAAAATAATAATAATAATAAATCATCAGGTAGTAATATAAATATTATAGTTGTTATTAAGAGTAACTATTTTCCAAAGCAAAAAATAAAAATAAAAAGTATTGAGAGTAGCATTGTTTTATATTTTTGTAAATTAAAGTCTAGCTTAATGGAAGATAGGTGGATTCTCATGCCTGTGTCTGTGTTCAGTATGTTATGATATGTTGTTGTGGTTGAAATATTTGAAGAACATCCAGCCTCACACAGATAGGTAATTGGAAAAAAGAAGTGTATTTAAATAGTTTAAAATAATTATGCTTATTTTTGATACTGCAACAAGATTCTACATGATATAAATTTATCTTAAAATTTATTGGTCAATCTTGCATTTTGAATGGACTTTTTACCCATGCACCTTTTTTTAAAGGCTGTATAATTAGAAGACTTGATCATTTGGAAAATGCTGTTATCAGAGTTATTCAGATCTTCCAAATTTTAGCAAAAAAAATTAAAAAATCATATTTTAAAAGATCACCACTGTTTATATCAGGAAAGTATTTAAGCATTGAAAATCCGTTAAGCTGGGGCTGGGATCGTAGCTCAGCGGTAGAGCACTTGCCTCTCATGCATGAGGCCCTGGGTTCGATCCTCAGCACCACATACAGAGCAATAAAATAAAGACATTGTGTCCATCTACCAAAAAAAAAAAAAAAAAGAAAAGAAAAAAGAAAATCTGTTAAGCTCATAGTGGCAGATACAAGTTTTCCAAAATTCCACTACATGCCTAAAAAATGTTGCCATTTTTATCATTGGCAACAAAATAAAAAAACAATTTTCCCCCTTGGAATTAAGGTTCACTTAATTCATTTTCAAGAAATGCCATTAAATAATCATAAAGTTTTTCTATGAGTCAAACTTTCTCAAATCAATGTTTGTAAGTCTGTAAGTCTTACCAGTAAAATGGTGCTCCTTGAATAATGTAGCAAGGTCATCTTACAACTTAACTACACAAGTGCTTTTCCTTAAGACTGCCATTGTATTTGGTATGTAGCAGAAGTACTTTATGTATGCATCTCATTTAGTCACACAAAATATTAAAAATATATGCACTCAAGGGTTGGGATTTAATGAAATTAATAACTAATAAGTGACTGCTTCATCAAGGATATTCTTAAGTAAACTGGCTATTTTCTTTTAACTACAAGTGCCTGATATTGAAGAATACCATGGTTAAAAATAAAGTTTGATACCACTGCCTTGATTTGTCAAATCTAAGAAGCCAATTGTTTTACTCTTTATTGTTTTAATGCCATCAGCACAAAAGTAATATGGAGGCGGGGGGAAGGCAAATAATCTTGTTGTTTTATTGTGAAAATACTTTTGATCTCACAAATGCCCCCGAATCATGTTGACCCTCAGGGATCTGTGCCCACGCTTTGAAACCTGTCAATCTAGGCCAATCTCTAATTTTACAAACTTAGGGAAAAGAGAAGAAACCTCATATTTATTTAGTATCTTATAAACACTGTATTATAGTCTGAATTGTGACCTTCCAAAATTCACATATTGAAATCCTAGCACCTAGAATATAGCTATATTTGGAGACAAGATCTTTAAAGAGGTAATTAAGTTAAAGTAACGCCATTAGGGTGGGCCCCTGATCTAATATATCTGGTATCCTTATAAGAAGAGGAAGAGATAACAAGAGACAAAGTGCAAAAGAGATAATCATGTGCAAAAGCAGGCAAAGGATGGGCATCTGCCAGCTGAGACGAGAAATCCAGTTTTGCTGGCATCTTGATCTTACACCTTCAGCCTCCAAGACTGTGGGGAAAATTCCTATTCCATCCTGTCTGTGGTATTTTGTTAGGACAGCCCAGGAAGACTAATAAATGTGGCTATTTAGTCGTCATAAAAACTTAAAAGTACATATTGTCATTCTCATTGTATAGAGGAGTGCAAGCTCAGAAAAGATGGGAAATTTTTTCAAGCTCTAAGAGAGGAAGGAGCCAAAATTCAAATCCAGATGAGATTAAAAAGCAGAGTCCTGAGCCAGGCACAGTGGCGCAAGCCTGTAATCCCAGCACTTAGGGAGGCTGAGACAGGAGAATTGCGAGTTCAAAGCCAGCCTCAGCAACTGAGAGCTGCTAAGCAACTCAGTGATACCCTGTCTCTAAATAAAACACAAAATAGGGCTGGGGATGTGGCTCAGTGGTCGAGTGTCCCTGAGTTCAGTCTCCAGTACCAAAAAAAAAGCAGAGTCCTGGAGACAGTGCATGAGTAAGCTCATATAGGAACCCAGATTCCAATGCTCTGTCTGTGACATCAGGTTGCCCTGTAAAAGTGAGGATATTATTTCCTACTAATGATGTTAATGAATAGGAATCTAAATTGTAATAGATAATTTTTAATGCAGGATGTAAATATTACCCTAGTTAATGATTTTGCAAATATTTTTCTTTGCGTGATGGATACTGCATGGTGTGTGTGTATATGTGTGTGTGTGGTTTAAACTATAACTAAATTGGCAGAGACCAGCATGATTCAAACACAGAATCGTATTACAACTAGGAACTATGAAACTCAGCCACACCCTTCTTTCTCTAAGAAATGTTTGGAGGAGCTATAATACCAACAACCTAAATAAATACATAAATAAATAACCTAACACCTCCCGCTTTGACCTGTGGCTTCTCTCTGCCTGTCCCTATAATGTGCTATTGATGGACAAGTTGGAAAGAACCTTGGCTCAGCAGCCAAGGGAGATGACTTCTTTCTATACTTGGTGTCTTGTGGGTAGTAACTGAAAGACCAGCATCAAATGGCTTTGAACACCTAGGTTTCATTCTGACTCTCCTTCAAATCCAGCAGTAATGAAGCAGTTGTGTGTTCAACCATAAAAATGTGAATCAGAGTGAAACTGGTGCCCCTTTTCTTCTGGTGAGCAGAGTGTGTGTGGACCTAGACAGATGAGAAGCCCTTTGTGCACTTCTCTAATCAGAAGGATGGACACTCCTTCCTTTGATAGACAACAGTTCTAAGTGCTTTTCCTATGCAGCTTTCCATTTGCATTAGAATTTTGATAACCAAAGACTTTAAGCTTTGTTGGTGAATTTCTAATTCTTCTTTCAAAGTTCTTACTTAGGTTGATGTCTTGTTTTTTTATACAATTATAATTCAATTGCTTTAAAAAAAGTACATTCCTGCTAAGTATCAAGCACAGTATTAAACTCCAGGGGTGTTAGGGGAAACAGGATGTGGATTTCACTCTCAATGAATTTTATTGCCTTAATTAGGTTCTTTAATTTCAGAATGCCATTGTCTCATTAGCCTGTTTTATTTATCAGTGTCAGACATTTTCTTATATGCTTATTGTTCATTTCCTCAATCAGAATGAAGCTCCACAAAGGCAAGTGTCATTTTGTCTGCTTTGCTCATCACTATTTGCAGACATAGGAAGAAATGATCTGTAGCTAGCAAATGTTGGCCCAGTGTACTGAATAGGTCTAAGTGATTAGAAAATATCATGTCCTTTTTCTCCTCTAAAAACATTAGTATGTTGACTAAGTTAAAGGATGGACACCAGTTGACTTTGTACACTTGTATTTTCTTAGAAGAGATTTTGGAACGCCTGTTAAACCCCATCTGAAGTTGCAATGTCTGAAGTGATTTTTCACAAATTCCCAATGGAGCAAACCACTTTCCCCCAAATCCCTTTGTACCACCCTTTGAGTTGAAGAAAGTAGACATGATCTAGATTCTCAGAGAAAACACTTTCATGTGGATGAGCCATAGTAACCATTTGTAACCCAGAGTCCAAAAAACATCTGCTATGACCCCTTTACCTTAAATGACATAGTAGAATTTAAATAGTTTGTCACTGGCCCTTGACAAAATCCTTTGTGGAGAGTATTTTTACCATTTTCAGTTGTGTTACAATTGGCATTGGCTTTTACTTTGTACATGACTTCCATAGAAAGATTCTATCTCCTGAAGCACCTTCTTGCACCCAGTGAGAAATGTACATTTCTCAAGATTTCTGGCATCAGAGTAAGACAGACAACTGGTACTGGGTGATGTGAATATTGGTACTTGGACCTTCTGCTTATGGCTTTGATTCTGCACAGATCAGGCACATGCTCACATGCACTTATGTGGCTGTGAGTGGAGGGGTGGCAGTTGATTCTTAGCAGAATGAGAATCTGCAGTTTTTCAGTGCTAAACATTACCTGTATTTGACTGAACAGGATGGTAAAAACCCTCTTCATCCTTTCTGGATTTGCTGAGAATGTTAACAATGATTTTCATTAACAATGACATTTTTTAGACTATTAAGTGTGTAGTTAAGAGGTACTACCAGAAATTTTTTTAAAGGTCTCTGTATATAAGATGCTTCCATAGTAAGTCATAAAAATTTCCTAAGTTTCAATGTTGACAGATGGTGCTGCCCTGAAATATAAGCAGCAATGTCCTCACGAGATTATTGATTTTGCTTGCGAAATATAAATCTCTAAACAGTGACGGATGGGCTGGTGAGAAGTACTTCTTTAATAATTCAATAATTTCATTAAATGATCTGGTCCTGAGTGAAAAAGAGACAGAGAGAGACCTGACTCTAGACTGCACTTTAGTCTCATGTGAAAACAAGACTGTGGGTCACTTTTGTACATGTTTATATATTTTGTTTCAAGATAAAATAAAGTCCTTTAGCATATGAATTTCATAAAATAGGGCAAATGATATTAGATTCTTCACTGTGTCTTACAGTAACCAGTTTTGAGCTCAGCCTGCTCAAATTCAAAGCAATGACCTGGTTCATTTGCTTAAGTCAACTTGAACATTGATTAAATTTGCCTGTTGCTATTTAACTTTCCTCTTTCTTAGCAGGTTCTCATCCTAATGGAGAATGAACTGTTTTTAGGGAGTAGAAGCCAAAACGATGCCAACACAGAACTTTATTACAGCTAAGAAAAACGTATTTTTTGGTGTTCCAGAAGCAATAACCAATAAGAATTTCTAAATCACAGAAACTCCTGGAAACACAACTAAAGTTAGTCCAAGTATATCTTTATACATTTGTATGTTTTATTGTCTGTGTAAGACAAAGTTCTATAGAATTAAATTGATTTGCTTTACACCGATTCATTTCTGGAAAGATGTTAAGGCATCAGTAAAATCACATATTACTTTTGCTTTCACAAAGGAGATGAAAACCTAATGTTTTAAATTTTAATTTGTTATCTTAATTAATTGGAGTCTTGTAGATTGTCAGAGATGTTAAAGTAATGCAATTAAGAGTCATAGAGTATACACATGTATAATTTATTTATTTATTTTTGGCAAGGATCAGAGAAAAACAATTTGATATACTAATGGATCCTAATGGCCTAGTAGCTATTAATTAAATAAATAGCTCATTATACTGAGAAATTAAGTGTCAGTATAGGGACAATATTGTTGAAAAATAGTAATTAACTTATAGTCTTTAGTAGTGGCATAGATATTTGTGTTCGGTTTGCAGATACTTGCATCAGGAATGCCAAAGTAAGGTAAAGCAGAAACTATTTAATAAATGTCTGCATTATGAACAGTGCTGTGCTAAGCATTTGGAATAAAACAAAAAAAATAGACATGGTCTAGATTCTCAGAGAAAATACACTGTAAGTTGGAAGAGGCAAGATAAAGGTAAATTTTAAGTGTAATGATTATATATGTCAACATACTAGGAATGTTGAATTAGGCATTGAATTATCAATTCTTTACACTTTTATCATCATCCATCATGACTAACATTTGTGAAGGACTCCTAGATAGGAAAAAATAATGCTAGAGTAGGGATACCAAGGTGGAGTAAATCTTGGCCTCTGTGGGGGAAGCCAATAATATAATTGGAAAGATGTATGGCTAAATGAAGCCTTTGGCAAAGCAGAAAGATCCATGAATGGGAAAGAGAAAGAGATCTCAGTGCTTGGATGTTCTGGCAAGTTTTGGGCAGGAGTAGACCTTGACTTACAGGTAGAGAACATGGGTAAAGAGAGGATGGGGAAGCGATGGCTCAAGTGGGAACCATGGTTAGGACCAACTTTATCATGGGGTATTGGGGAAGACTGGAGAAGAGATTCATGTAATTGGGATCACACTGTGTGCATTCTATGGAATTTGGACTCAGCACTCCTGAGGAGAGTGACTGAACAAAGTAGTTTGGGTAGCATTGATTAGGTTGGAGGGTGTCAGGGAGATCTGAGGTAGGGAAGGGAGGCTAGAGGCATAAGACTGGCTAGATGCCCTTGTGAGGGGGTAGAATACGAACATGCCTTTCTAAATCATGCCACAGACTTCTTAAGGAAAGGGCAATGCCTTGCTTTTTTCTCTTAAAAAAAGCTTGCTTGCTTTTCCCATACATGTATAATGCAATGTAATAACCCTCTGTAAACCCACTTATTCATGAGACTGTCTAAAGACAGGTGCTGACCTTTGCCACTGATACCTGTATTTGGTCTCTTAGAATCAGAGTGCTTCATGAATAAAACAAGTTAGAGAAACCCAAGGAGATTCAAGCAGAGGTCATTCCACAATGAGGTGATAAATTTTGTGACTGATATCAAGGCTTAGCCTAGTCCCAAGCAAGCAATCATTATCGAATCGCTTGGTAATAACAACTGGAGGTGTACAAAATACGCATTCTGAACACAATGCAAATGCAAATTACTTGCTTCCTGGAGATTCGATCAAATAAAACTTAGTTTTTAATTAAACTGTGACCAAATTAATTGAAAGTTACTGTATTGTGTAATAGATAATTATCAACTAGAATGTTATTTATTTTGCCACAGCATCCTGATTTCTTTATCCTCCTTTTATGAAAATGTAAGTCCTTTTAACCTTTTAGTCAGTCATAGGAAAAAAAATTAAGCTAGAATGTTTTAAACATTAATTGAAGTACAATCATGGAAGCCTGAATCTTTTCTTTTTCTCCAACTATATTTAAGTTCTCAAGATAAGTTTTACTGTGGCAGATCTATTTTTTTCATCATAAGCTTTTTATAAAATGTGGTAATAATAGCAACTAATAGTGTTAACAATAATGATAGCTGTCACTTCTTTCTGTATTCTCAGGATCATTTTGTGCTGAGACTCACAACTGAGTCATAACTGTCTATGTTAAAGGATTGTTCTTAGGTTTTATTTATCTTGTTCAGCAAATAAATAAGCTTTTTAATTCAATTGGTTTCTTAGCTGATTTGTCCTCAGTGTGATTAATCAATGAGAACTAGGGGCCCAATTCACATTTTCACTTAAGTCGATAGAAATGTTGAATGTGGTTATGGTGGTTTTGAAGATAAAATGGGGTCACTGACTAAAAGATCATTTTTTCTTATTTTTGTCCCTTAACTTTATTTCCCCAGCAGGCTTTCTGGTAACTGATTCTCTTAGTTATGGAAACCTACAGGGAGTGGAAAGGTAGGTTGCAATTTCTCTTCAGGAGACAGTGTCCATTAATTATGTTATATCTCATCACCCAAGGGTGATCTAAGTGTCGGTAAATGATCAGCAATTGTTTTTCTTTCATATCTACTACTTTTCAAATAGCACTTTGTGACCAATATCTAATAGAAGTCTAAACTGGAGGAAAGATTGGGGGCCACTCCATTCACTCCCAACCTCTTCTCGTCCTTCCACGTTTTAGAAGGCAGTACCATTTCCCCCCTTCAAAGTATGCAGACAGGACGATTCGAGGACATCCATTTCAACGTTAATATCCCTCATGGCCACGAGGAAAGTAATTTGGCTCATATATAATCTGGTTCCTCCTCGTCTGTGTTGAAAGCCCTTAATGACCCGGTGTCGTCTCTCAGCAGGGCTAAGGGTATTCTGTCAAAACGCTGTGATGGATTATGTGCCCGGTGACCTTCTATGACTTTTTGCAAGGCTAGGAGAGTAGAATGAAAAGGTGGCAAAGGCAAGGGAATATCCCTATTTGCTGTGCTTGCCATCCAGGCAGCAGAACAGAGGTTCCCAGAGGAAAAGCTGAGGGCGATCCTCCCTCCTGCTTCCCTCCTCTCCCCCTCCCTCCAGGGAAGCCTTAGTCAACCCTTGGGACGCGGGAACCTTAGTGGTCTTGAAGGATTGTATTCTTCATTTTGAAAGCCTTAGCAGAAGTAGAACCTGTTTAAGAAAAGAAGGAAAATCTGAGAGATTTTCCTATCTCAAAATAAAAATTTAAAAAAAGGGGGAGGGGGCTGGATGTGACTCAGTGGCGCAGTGGGTAAGCATGTCTGGGTTCAAAAGAAAAGAGGAAGAAGGAGGAGAGGAGGAGGAGAAGAAGAAAAAGAAGAGAGGAGGACAAGTACTAGTGGGAGGAAGAGGAGGAGGGAAAGGAGAAAAATCTCGTGTTCAGGAGTTGTTATTTACAGTTTAATTAAAGAGAAAACATGCACATTTCCTATAATACTTCCTCTGATATCTGATACAAATTAGAGTATATTTAGTGTTAAATACTTTTGTGTATTTTTTTTACTTGAGTCCCACCCCCCATTAAGTGCTAAAAATCAAACAAAAAAAGAGATGTCACTTCATTTTCAAGAGGTTGTGACAACTAAATCAAGGGTTTGCTCACTTGGAAACTACTCAGATAAAAAACCAAAAAACAAAAGAAAACCTCTTTAAAGGAGCATTGCTTACATGCCTGTAATCCCCTCTCACAACAAATACTTCTTTCAGTTTGTCTAGAAGTAAACTTAGAATATAGATAGGGTGAGGGCTGCAGGAAGTACTGTGGCCAGAGCCCAGTTTGCACTTGCAACACATTTATTTACAAGAAACACCATCATGAAACAACATATTTTAAATAATAGTTCCATAAAAGTCCTATGTTTGTGCTGTCCTACATGGGCATTCCTGTCTGTGAAACACCCCAACTGTAATCTACCGTGTGTTCTGTCTTCTTATCTAGGTTGAAAGCCAGGTCACACTGTTCCTCTAAATCCCTGGCTTCTGGCACAGTGTCCAGAAATGAGCAGGCACTAGTTGAACAATTGTGGAATGAATGAATAAACAGAGAGGCTGCCTTCTTTCTAATAGGTTCATCTGGAAAGACCAATTGACCCTTTATAAGTTTTATACTCCTGGTTTCTTGAAGAAAAACAATGGACGTCCAGGTTTTGCTCGAGACTACTTCTGACAAAGGCCATAGCCATTTCTAGACTGAGGAAAGTGGGATATGAAATGGGGGGAAACATCACAAACCTCATTGGTTTTGTTTTTTCTGGGTTTATATACAGGGTGATTTTTGCCAGGCACTTGCTTAAACCGGTTTTGGGGGGGATGCTGAGGAGGGTCTAGAAACTTAACTTCATTGATCAATGTGCAGGAGGGTGGAGGAATGAGGTGAGGTACAAAGTCAAACCAAGGGGAAAATGCAAAGGAGTCATGTTTCCTTGAATACATCCTATAGCTCTTCTTTTCTCTGGCCAGCTTAGACTTGCAGCAGCTTTCTCTCTGGACCAATATGTCATTTATTTTGGTTCTACTAAGTCACACACCACTGGAATGCAATTGGTATTCCTACCAACTGAGGACCATCTGCTCTTTTCTAGACAACAGTTATTCTGTTCTGGCTCTCTCCACCTCCTGCTTCTTTCAGTTTTCTCATATATTTTCAATCGTATGCATTCTTTTCTCTGTGAATAAGAGGCAGCAAATGCCTGAGGAATTATCTTTCTGGATACATTTTTTACCCTGAGCCTTTGGAATTTTAAATTTTTGTTTGTTTCCTTTCAGAGGTTCGATTTTGTATATGTAAAATAAAATGTTTTTCTGTCATGTTGGCAAAGGAAAATGTAATCTTACAGAGAAAGTTCTTAGATAAATCATGAATTGCAATTATAACTAGTGACCATTTAATGTCATAATGTTTTCTCTGTTTTTCAAAAATCAGACAGCAAAGTAAATAGTTTCCAGAGACAGTAATAGGTAGCTGATGAAAAAAAAACAAAGAAATGTTGATGTAAACTTTCTCCCACTGAGTGTGGCCCATAACAGGCTCCTCAAGAATGTTCTAGGCCTGTTCAGTTAGAACTTTGAAAGTGCAAACTCATTCCTGGGGTGGTGGTATTTACCTAGAGTTTGTGGCTTTCACACTCAGGTTTAAATCTCATTTCTCATTTATTTATCCATATGGTTTAAAGGGAACTCTGCTAGACTTAAACTGAGGGGATGTGGGTTCAAATCCATGGCAAGTTATAGAATACGCTGCACCTGAGATTATTCATCTGTGAGATGCAGTTAATGATACCTACAGGACAAAGATGTTAGGAAGATTAACTGAGGCAGGCAGAAAAATGTGGAATAAGCTGCTGTTCAGTAAGTGTCGAATTTTAATCTGCAACTAGCAGAGTGAAGTCTAGCAATGAGATAATGAATCTAGATTATTCATCCTTGCCTCAATTATTTGGAGGTTTGCATAAAGAGAATGGCTCAAGGATTCAATTATCTGCACAATTACTCAATTCCACGCTGAGTCTTATAAACAAGTTTAAAATTTAAGAGGCAATCATATTCTTTCTATAGGGAAGAAAGGGTTAAGATTGTTCAAAGATTTTTTTTAAATAACACTCTAAGAAGGGATGTGTAACATGTAATGTAACATGTCAGCCTTACACCAAAATGAACTTGCTGTCATTATCCAAAATTCTCTGGGTTTATTAAGATGTTATGAATTGAGTGAGTAGGATTTCCATCACCCTTCTCTCTATTTGTAGTGACCAAAGCATAAAACCGTTGCTAAAACTGCCATTTAATCAGTTTACTCTTCTGCTTTTTGGTAATTGAGTTTCCCAGATGAAACAGTATATCAACCTTAACTCTTTTCAATTCAATTAAAGCTTTCCTTTCACCAGCCACAGCCATTTATGCCCTTTTGTATTAAGACTCTTCATGCTTATATTGTTAATCATTAAAATAATTAAAATTGTTTTTGACAAGGCCTCCTTTAGTTTTTACTCTTTTTGAATCTTTATTCCCTAATAATTCTTGGAGTCACCTAAGGCCCTATGTAATCTTTTAATTGAGCATTTTCATTTTGATGTATGGATTTGCTATTATCTTCTGCAATGACATAAAGGTGAATTATAAAAGTATTTCTGCCCTTTAGCACCCATCATCTATAATACATAGTCAGTCTTCCCAGTCTTCAAAAGTTTCCCTTTGGCTTAACTTCATCACTTCATCAATTTTGTGTATCACAATCCATTGAAATTAAATTAAATTAAATCCATTGAAATCAATAAAATACCATATAGTTGCTGTCAAGTTTTTTTAAAAACAGTATCTTTAATAGAAAAAAATGTAAGTGGTATATTTTATCTTTGCCTTTTCTCACTTATTATAAAATATTGGTTGAACCCAATATTATATTCTTTAAGGGTCTCTGTAGAAAAAAAATAGTGCGCTCAAATGAGGTAATTGAGAATTTTAATAAATGAGCTACTTCAAAGAGTACAGGCAGAGTCGAAGGGATCAAAGGGTGTGGGGATGCATTCCAGAGCTAGCCACAATAGGGGGCTATTACTCATCTTAGGTGTGAAGATAGCAATGGATGGAAGTGATTGTTGGAACTTGGAACAGAACCACTAAGAGCAGACTGGATGACAGGCGCTGTGTCTTTGTTGGGGACATAGATAATCCAAAGTGAATTTATAGGGAGGAACCTGGGAATAATACACTGAATTCATTTTCCTCCTGCCCCAACTCACTTTGGAAGTCGCCACTGACCAAACCCAATTAGAAGCTAGAGGCAAGAATTCTTTTGAATTTTTCACAGATCAGCTTCTGTGGCACAAAGTAGATCAGATAATGATAAAACATGCCTCTGCAGATGCAAGGGCAAAGGTCAGGTATAAAGCAAATAAGCCTCATATATTTTGTGATTAGAATGAGAGAATATTGATGGAACTTCTATCAGATGAGAGCCACTGTAATGGGTTCTGAGGGTATAAATGTACATAAGGAAGGCTAGTCTAGGGCACACTTGCATGAACTTGAGAGTATCCCCTTAAATTTTGCAGAGATTTTTTCATCCGTTTTACCCTAGACCCAACCTCATAAATAGGATTCCATCACCTTCTTTGAGGACTTTTCATCTGGTCAGACAAACATGAATAAAAAAGAACTGTAACATAAAAGATCCAATTACAAGTGCTATGCCAAAAGCATAAGAAGCATTATGAAAGCCCAGACACCTAACAGGAAATCTCAGTTACAGACTCTGGTATGGCTCCTTTGAAGATAAATCATCTAAGCTGGGTATTAAAGGATATTAAAGGATAAGTAAGACTTAGAGATTTGTTGATTGAACAAATATTTACTGAGTGTCTACTATGTGCCAAGTAGAAGAACAGCAGAGAGAAACTCCTGCTCTCATGAAGCTTATGTTCTAGTGGTATCAAAAGACAATTTTAAAAAGTAAATGAATAAGAGAATGTCAAGTAGAAAGAGTATTGAGTGTTCAGAGACAATTTTCCTTGGGCGTCTTACAATTTTTTTCACATCTTGTGAGAAGAGGTACTAAATGTCCTTTTATTCTGAACTATCTTTTCAAGGATCTTTGTATAGTTAGTCACTTTGGAAGATGTCATATCCTCCTCTGGAGCAGAGGGTAGGTTGATTCGCTTACTGTCCAGCATAAAAGATTTGGGTTCTCTAAACTCCTGGTTCCTCAGCTATAACACAACTCAGCGTGTATGAGCAGTATTCACTAGGGCCCCTCCACATTGCTCCTGTTGGATTTGAGGGGCAAAGGAAAAAACATAAATATGAAGCTCATATTGTCTGTTGTGTTGTGAGTAATAAGATACTTTGTCTCTGAACCAGAAGTCTTGTGGTTTTTTTGCCTGCATCCACAAAATTAACTTGATAGTTTACAAGTAGGGTAAAAATCTCAGACTTTCCATAATTTTCAGTAGTTTTAGGTGACAGTAGAAGATGCTGACAGAGATAAGGTTTTCTGGAACAGAAAGAATGAACATCACATGGGCTAGAGTCAGGAATATAAAGGGACCTCCTGAAATCCAGAAGTGATTTTCTTTTATTTTTTCCAGTGAGTGAGCAATGTTTGAAGGGGGTATTAGTAAGGGTCTCCACAGACCTACTTGTTAATGTATGTTTAGAGTTCAAGTTAAGAAATTTAGGACTTAAAACAAGTCCATAATGGTGCTTTTGTTGTTCATTTGCCTCTAGTTGGGAAGAAGAAAAAATGTTATTGTGGCAATGGGGAAACAAGGCTGGTGGCCCTAACCAAAGGGCAATAAGGCTATAGCTACTAAGGCAATAAGTGCTCTGATACTGAAATAAATGATGTCAGCAATGAAGATATAGAGTTTTAGACTAAAAGCATTCCAATTCACTTGGTTACACTGCACAGGCGATGGTTTGTCACAGAGATAAGAGAATTTTAGCTCAAGGCATTTATCATACACTTTTTGTTATTTTTAATTGAATGCATTCAGAGTATTATTCTCTGGCTCCCTCCCTATAAGGTCACTTTGGAATGGCCACATCCCTCAACAAAGACATAGCTTTGGAACATCTGGTAAGAGTACAGCCTTCACCTAGATGTGCCCCTTGGGATTTTGCTTTCCCTGAGATGACTACTAGATACACTTCTTTTGAAAAGCAACTATTAACTTGCTATCTGGCTCTTGGCAACACTCAAAGTACATGGAGAGCCTTGATTACTAGGCAGAATCATTTTTTTCATCTGCACCCCTCTGATCCCACTGTCTCTCTCAACCTTGACCTCAGCTGTTTTAAAAAGAAAGATGATTGGGTCTGAGCCAAGGGCACCTGGAGGCAATGCATCTGACCAGGCTGGGAAACTTTGGCGAGGGAAAGACCTCCTTCCCTTTAAGTTCTATTAGACATAGACAACCAACCTCTCAATTGATAGGGTTTTGGGCTGAGTGGTGGTGGGGGAAGTAAGCTAATATGACCTATGGATAGGACCTTTGGGTCTTGTTTCTTCTACATATTTTATATTCTTATGCTTTCCTGTCCGATAAGTTGCCAGAAGGGATTCTCTTAATTAGAAGAGCCTCATGTACAGAAGTGTTATTGAGATAACCGACCCTGAGATTTGCCACTGGTGAGTGAGTTGGGATTCATCATTAATACCTCTACCATCTGACACTCAAAAATTTCCACCACACAGATGATATCCTTTTGGTTAGCAAGTCAGAAGCTTGAGAATCAGTGGTGCTGACTGGAATTAGTACATGTTCACCAGTTGTTTTAGTCAGCTGTTTTTTTTTTGTTGTTGTTTGTTTGTTTTTGTTTTTGCTGCTGGGATCAAAAGACCTGATAAGAACAATTTTAGAAGAAGAAAAGTTTATTTGACATTCATGGTTTCAGAGGTTTCAGTCCATAGACAGCTGACTTCATTGCTCTGGGCCCATGGTGAGGCTGAACATCAAGGCAGAAGGGCATGATGGAGGAAAGCAGCTCAGGATATAATGGTCAGGAAGCAGAGAGAGAGAGCTCCACTTGCCAGGGACAAAATATGTACCCCAAAGACACGCTTCCATGACCCAACTCCTCCAGACAATACCCTACCTGCCTACTGTTATCATCCAGTTTATCTTTATCAGTGGATTAATGCATGGATTTAGTTAAGGCTTTCACAGCCCAATCATTTTACCTCTAAACTTTCTTGCATTAGCTCACACATGAGCTTTTAGGGCACACTGCATATCTAAACCATAACATCCTGCCTCTGACCCCTAAAAGCTCATGCCCACATAACAGTGCAAAATAAATTTAGTACATTTTCAAGAGTTCCCATAATCTCAACAGTTTCAGGGTTGCCTAAAAGTCCAAGTCCAAAGTCTCCTCTGA